>CP144695.1:9217091-9352091 GCA_036885675.1 Vigna mungo
TGTTCAAATATAAGTAAATGTTGCCAGAAAATGTTTTTAAAAAGAAAAGAAAACGAAGATAAACGTTTACACGAACTATAATGTTAATTTTCAACCACTTAATCCAGTCTTTAGAAATAAATTTATACAAATAGTTATGTTTATGTTTATGTATATTAAGAGATATTTGAACACTTACGCTGTGCTTAAAACAGATGGATGAACATTATATTCTTTGGCAAAAACAAAAGGAACAATTCCTTGAGGTAGAGCTGCCTGCCACATGCAAGATCCGTAAGATCATGATCATGCAAACTATTTACCTTTAAATGGCCTGAAAAGTAGGAAAAAATAAATTAAAGGAAAAATCACCTGAAGAATTGTCACTTTGAACAATGTGCATCTTAATCCTATCAGAAGAGAAGCCACTGTCATGAGACCAGGTCCAACCACAAATTTCAGTACTACTGCCACCATTGTCATCTTTGGCCCACATGCTATGATGCTCGACTGTGATGCCATAAACAGACCTGATACCAATCTCCATCAACAAATATAAAAATAAAATAAAAATTATACCCTTTAATGCAATTTTAGAATTGCATTTTGGATTGTCTCAGTTATTTTCAAAACTCATCACATTCTCCAATAAGAAACAATTGGGTGCTCAAATTAGTACTTCATAAAGAAACCATGAACTTCTGCTTTTACTTACCTAGGCTGAACATTGCCATGCCAAGACCTCCATTGGACAATATTTCTATTGACTGATTAACAATTTCAGGCAGGCGTAATCCCCATCTGCATAAGTTAACATTATTTGTCACGTTCGCTATTGTATATGATCAGGAATTTAAAATGGCATGCTGACAGACATGTTTTAATTACCTGAAATGTATGCTTGACCAAATAAAACCCATTAAAGTTGCATATGTATTAGGATTTTTTATTAGCTTCTTTCCCACTTTGGCAAGAATGGGCAAGACCTTCAGCTTCCTTTTTGTTCTAGGGTCTACGTCTTCTTCTCCTTTTGATTGTACCTCACGATCTGTGTCTGTTTCTCCTTACAGACATTTAAAGAACATACAAAATTACACAATTTTTATTTCTGGTTCGGTTTTATGGAAATATATCTGCACTTTAAAATTTACACCGTATATGCTAAATCAACATGATACGTGTTAGTTTGATTGACATGTTGCTACTAAAGCACTGGGATATAGTTTCCTAACAAAATAGTATTAAAATATTCAAATGGCATCTAAAGAGGAGGTAGAGAAAGAAAAAATCGCACAGAAACATGTTAAGATATAAAACCTGATTTGTAGAAGCTTATAATATAGTTACTCTTTAAATATATTTATGTTCAGGCCCCATTTAATCTGACTGTCTTAGATCACTTTACTTGGTTGAACACGATTAACTTATACATACATACATATATATATATATATATATATATATATATATATATATATATATATATATATATATATATATATATATATCTATATATATATATATATATATATATATATATTTATATATATATATATAAATTATGGCTTTAGAGTATTATTATGAGAGAAAAGCAATGGCAAGAAGAAGAATGAGTCTAGATCAACGTTTTGTTAATTACTATTTGTTTCACGTATATTAATCACTCTAAATCTCATTCCTTACAAAGAAAATTAACCTACTATAAACACCTACCAGCCGAGCCTTGTGATGGTGGTGCAGCTGAAGCAGGCCTGGTGTTGACAGCATCAAGTTCATAAAGAAACAACAACAAATTGTACCAGATCATGCTCTGCAAGAAAATAATCTGTGCAAGGAGAAGAACTGCTTCACCCTTATACGTGGCTTTCATCAGAGGGATTCCTAGAATCAAAGTGTTGGGAAGTGTTGTTAATGAAAAACCCGTTATGATCCACTTTAAACCTCCTCGGCCACTGATCTTCGTGATTGCTATTAAGACTAGAAATGCAAGCAATTTCTGAACAAAATCGGCATATAAGAGTTTGAGGGTCATTTTGTAGATGTTGTTCGAGGAAATGATTTGAAATGACAAAAGGGGGATGGAGAACTTTGCCACAAATTTGTTTATGCCTGAACATTGATCTGGTGTGAAGATCTTCCACCATTTCACAGAAACGTAGGCAAGTATCATGGTCACATATAATGGGACAGTGGCTGCCACTACATGATAGGCATCTGCTAGGGAAATCATGATGGCTAGTGTAGGAAGATTTAGGATCACTAACACCTTATTAAGCTGCCTTGCATGCTTTTTAGGCTATTTTGTCCATGAATAGTACTGGCTTAAGAAACTTCTTCGGAGGCTTTCTTCTGCGCACTCAAAAAGTGACTTAAGGTTAGCTGGAAAAAAAATTAGTAAGACAAGATTTAATATATATTTTTCTTGCTGTATTTCTATAAGATTATATTTTCATTTCAACAATCTATACCAAATCTCAACGTAAACATTTATTATGATAATAGCAGTTTAATTCTAAATGAAAAGCTTGTACCTGTAATGGGATTGGATTGCTAATTTTAGCAGCTTCTTTTTTCTTCCCCTTTTCCCGAAAATGAACCTTAGCGTAATAGTAAGGTTGCTGCTTTATGAACTCTAAGTCACAACAGTTAAGTATATTGAAAACAACCTTTGTACTTTGAGTAAGACAGCATATAATTATCATCTCAGGTTTGTCGTCTGCTGAATCAATCTTTCTGGTTTTTTCTTCTTTTGTTAAGCTAAGTTATCGTCTGTGCGGAGTTCTCAACTTCGTTTTTGCAAAGTGCACTAGTCTAGTTGTATTATTCTCTTAAACGACTATACTGCATGTCTGTGATACCTCCACGAATAGATATCATGAATCTGATGGTATTTCGGTGTAGATATCACGATTTCACAATTATGGTTAGAAAAAGAGCTTAATGATCAAATAAAGTGAGGGCATTTAAGTCCACTTGAAGTATATAAAAATTAGATTCCAATTTTCTTCTTGGCATAGTCTTTCGGTTCATAGGTTCTTTAACAAAGCAGACCTAGACAGTGTATGCTGACAAATAGCAAATCACTATCAGAAGACAAAATCATGATACAGTTCAGTTATTTTTTTATTGTAAAAGAACGTAAATTCAAGTGCCCTATTTTTCGTTTCAGTTTGTGTTCAGCCTTTGTCTGATGTTCCTATGAATAATCTTCACTCTTGAACATGCAAAAATTAATCTTGGTTTTACAGTACTGTAATCATGTAACAAAATTTATGCTTAAAATTTCCCATATATTGATATTGAGACTTCTTTTTTCTATAAAATATTTCTTTAAAGCTTTTCAGTGCTAGGAAGGAAGAATAAAGAAGTTAATCGGAAGTTAAGTATCTAAGGACTGTTAAGAACTGTGTGAAGAAGAATACTTTCCGATTTTGGTCAAAAGTGTTGCAGCAGGGAATTTACTTTCCAAAACGTGATTTTTTTGCCATAAAAGACCCATCATCTCTTTCTTCATATGTTGTCTTTGTAAGAGAATATAAAACTCAATCCCACCAAGGTCATCAAATTGTCTTTTCATGCAGGGATGATGCTAAACAGATATAGATTTTTAGAAAGATTTTATACTAAATTCTAATGGATGGGTAGATACATATAAATAATATTTTTTTTTACTAAAAGAAACATAAATCATTTGTTTATTTATTGTCTATTAACAGTATATTTAAAACATTTAATTCATTGAGAGTATTTAATAACAAGTATTCAATCCATATATTCGCTATTTTGTAATAAATGAATATCCACTCTATTTATTAAAATATATTGTTGTTTTTACAGATGTACGGTCAAATAATATCTCAACAGAGACATTTCAGCTCGTATCAAATAATATCTCAACAGAGATATTTCAGGTGAGTTTGTTTATATTTCATTCGGTTTATATTTTATTCTGTTATATTGATTTTATATCAATCCAAAGCCTATAAATAAAGACCAAAAGGCTCCAAGCAAGGTACGCACAATCTAACCTACAATACACTGATTCCCACATCCACACTCTCATACTTGATCGAGTTTCACACTCTCGCCGTTCCAAGCATCCACTTGCTGAGAACAGAGAGTCTCCTATACCGACATCTAACTTGATCGTCGGAGTACCATTACAGGTACCACCCCCCTCCTGGGCGAAGATCGAAGGACGTGCGGACTGAAGGACGAACGGTCTGAAGGACGGATGACGGAGACAACTGAAGATTTCACATCAGAAGGAAGCAGAAACACGCCATCGAGGTTAGTGCTTTCGGTCCCAGTAAATTCCTACCGAAACAACAGAGTAATGGTCAATAGTAATGCATAAATAATAATGTATCTAAGCATTTGAAGACTTTTACCCTACTTGATACAGATTCATGAATTTGTTTTGTTATTTTTAATAATTGGAACAACCTTAGATTTTTGCATGGATGAATGATCAAAAGTAATTGTTGTGAATTAAGTAGAAAAAGATCTTTATTCCCCTGCGTTTAAAGAAGAATTATATTGATGTGAGAAAGAGAATAAATTTTCTGGTATAAAACAATTGATTATGTTGATATATCACTTTCAAACTATAGTAATTTTTAGTCCTGAATAACTCATTGTCAAATGTAACACTTATTTTTATGTGATTCCCACTAACAAGACCAAAGAGATATTTGTACAAGACAAGAAAACTTATTGTCCATACAAAGTTTCCGACAGAATGTTCCTTAGCATAATAGCTACACAATCCCCAAGTTGAAGGTCCTTTAATACTGCCAAAGAAATTTGATTTAACTTATATACCAAATAAAAGTAACAGAATTTTGTCAATAATATAAAAAGATTTAATTAAAACAATAATACTTACAGTATATTTCGAAGATAATAAAGTATCAAATAAGTTTAAAATATTCTAATATTTTAAAAAGTAGAATATCACCATATTCATACCTTTATTTTGATGAATTTGAATATTCTTCATTCATATGAAAATGAGTTAAAATAATATTACGAGTATGATTTTGTTTATCACTAACACTAATTTATCTCTTCTCTCTTTACATCATATAAACCATCATATATCTTTTCTTTTTTCTTCCTGATGTTCCTGATCTCATGCCCAAGAGTCCACAAAAAGTGCAGTCTACAATAGGGTTTCATAGGATAAAATTTCTGACTCCATCAATTCCTATTTAGGCATATATGTAAAAATATAAACCTGCTGTGAGATAATTCTTTCTTTTTTAGTTTTTACAAACAGACAATTTTTTTTTGGAAACTATTTTAACAAATACATTTATCAAATAAGTCTTTTAGTTTTTTAAAATTTTAAAACTGAACATTGTTTTTCAAAACAGTAAACAAACAAGTTAAGAATTATCATAGTTGAACATGTATTATATATATATATACACTGATTCTATTTCCAAGCAGTTGAAGAAAATAGAACAAGAACATATAATTTTGTTGAGAGAATCATTCCAAGTTTTGAATATTAAATCAAGAAAGTGAAAAATTCAATAGATCTGAAAAGAAAGTAGAATGTATTTTGATTCGTGGAGAATGTCACTATAAATATAATAGTAATGAGCGACTTTACTATTAAAACTGTTAAATTACAATAAATGAAGTCGTTTACCGTAGCACTAATATCAAAGGTAGTTGTCACTCAAGCTAAAGAATATGTACAAGAAATGATTATTTCTCAATGAAAAAAAAAATACCAAAAATATTTTTTGAAGTCTCTTAAACAAAACAAAACTTACATTTCAGAGTCTTCTTAATGCAAAACATTCATAACGAAGTCAACTTTCTTAAGTTTGTCTAAATATTCTTAATTTTATTCGTGAAAGTAAAATATTTGCTGCAACGTTCCATAAACCTAAATTATAACGTCTTATCTTAAATATATATATATATAGCTTGGCTTGAATCTTAAGCTTCTTTATGTTTTGATG
Source organism: Vigna mungo (assembly GCA_036885675.1). Taxonomy (NCBI): domain Eukaryota; kingdom Viridiplantae; phylum Streptophyta; class Magnoliopsida; order Fabales; family Fabaceae; genus Vigna; species Vigna mungo. Next base: position 9,223,049 of record CP144695.1, read on the forward strand.
TTTGAAGGAAGGAATGTTTATTTTATATAAATGTAAATTCGTTGTAGGTGTTCATAGACATAAGGTCTTCTTTCTGCTAAAGTTAAAGTTAGCTAGTTTTAAGTTAATAATAAACAGTCGTTGGTGCAGCAGTGGAAGCTTTTGACCAACCCTACCACTTATATTGTTAATGTTAAAATTAGTTTTTTATTTTCCGAGCTATTTTATTAACTACATGCATATAGCCATTGATCATTCTTTAAATAAAGCCCTTTTTCTCGGTGATGCTGTCCTGTAAAGATCTTCATACTTCACCACAGATTTTTCAAAAATAACAATATTAATCATTAGGTTTTCTTTTTATGATCACAATACGATGCTATGATAATTTTATAATGTGTTACGTATACTACTATGGGTTTTGTTGTTGTGATGATTGTAGTTATAGCGACTAAAACGAGTGGGATTTTTTTCTTATTATTTTCAGATCATGGGGGAAAATAATTTTAGACCTATTTTAAGAAATATGTTAGATCTAGATTTTTGAAAGTCTATTTACTTAAAATGATAAAAGTTTTAGATATTTCAAGATTAATTATATTATCTATTTACAGATAGTAATATTTGTTTTTTATTAAATTAAACTTTATTATAATGTTTTAAAATTATATATTTATGTGTCCTTTAACTTATATTAAAAGTTACATTTATAAGATTATCAATACCTAAAAATGACATTTTAGAAGTGATAGTGGTTTAAAAATAGTGAGACTTAATTATTTTAATATTAAATGATTTTAATATAAATAATTTCGTTATGAACGAGTTTCATTATTTTAAAATTCATAATCTTTCTAGAAACCATTTTTCTAGAATTCTTTAACTTCTATCTAGGAGTTTTTATCATCTCTTCGATTGAAGAACTAAGATTGTAGATTTGATCATTGCGATAGACTCTTCAAATTAAACTGACCAATTTCTTTGTTTGAGTAATTTAAATTTCAACCATTTTCCTTAATCTTATCTCATATTTGTTGCATGTGGGTCCTGCTAAGCTTACATGTGTCTTTTGAGTCATCAGATTGAATATTTGCTGATTAGTGGTTCTAATAATGTATCCTGATCATGTTTTTTTGTTGTTCGTAGAAGCGTATAAAACTTCTTGTGTGTTCGGAGATGTTTTAACATTTCTGGAGTGTTTTGGTAATCTTTCAGGTAAGGGAATCTAAATACCATTATTCTTAAGTTCTAATATGATTAGAATTGTGCGTGCATGTTTGGTAGTTTGTGATTGATTGAAATTACTGAATTAATTAATTTAATCATTGTTAAAATCTGTTTTGTGTCTGATGGTGGTGTGTTGTTGACACACTTGCTTTGGTTTACCATTTCTAGTTTACTATAGGGAAATTCTATTGTGAATCCCTGTTGAAAGTGTTCGTGTTGTTGGCTATTTGAGATTATGAAATTTATGACTTAGCTAGTTAAATTTGCTAGGTTAATTGATATGCTAGTGTGTTGTTTGATAGTTGAAATTGGAGTGAGCTGATGGACCGAGTCTTTGATTGTTTGATCAAATTAGTATTAAATATGATATTTAAACATGTTTTGAACTAGTCATAGAGTCAGGAATACATATTTGGCCATCTAGATAGGTTTATAGTGCAATCAAATCACATTTTGAAAAGTGTAGTTTTTTTGGAATGGTGTTAAGCGCCAATTTCACTGTTGAGTGTCAGTTTCACCATTGAGCGGACCAAAGTGTGAATACCACTGGAGCTATTTTTCTAGATTTGGTGCTAATCACCATAGATGGCACTGAGTGTTTTCTTTTGCGGGAGCTTCTGCGCCGAGCATTAGTGTGCTGTTTTGTGATTTTCTGACATGTGCTTATTTGGAGTGGTTTACCATGAGTTCTAAGTATGTTTATTATGGTTTGTGATACTTCATGGATTGATAATATGATTGTGAATATGTACGATAATTGCTCATGTATGATATTGTAATGAGGATGTGCTTGTTATTGGTTATGTGTGCATGGTATATGTGTTTTGTGTAATTCCATGGATCTCGTGGAGAGATCTTATGATGGCATTCTAGTAGTATAAGCATTGATTTGAGAGTTTAGACGTTGGGAGTTGTCTTGACGCTCTAATAACCATCTAGTCTTAAGTAAAGAATGGTGATGTATATGTTGAGAGGAGTAAGAGGTCTTAGTCTAAAGGTTTTACCTTGACCTAGGGCATTAATGGACTAACTTTGTGTGTGATAGGGTGAAACTCATTGATAATGACTCTACAAAGTAGTAAAGAACACAAAAAATGCACGATTCTCCAAGATTTCACATCAATATTATTAGAATATTTGAGTATAGAATGAGTCATTTCATGTTACAGGGTTGTTTTACAAATGAGTGTTGTATGATGTTTAGGTATGAAAACTCTGTTTAACTTATCTTTTATTCTCTGTTTGTTTGTCTGTTTGTTTCTTATCTTAATGATCATCTTAATTATGTGTGAGCAGATATCGATGCTTTGGTGGATCTAGTAAGGATGAGAGTGATGTAAACAATTTAGTTTCCTATTTATATATCAATCTTTGAAAATCAGTATTTTGCATTTGAATAAGTGTAATATTACTCTTAGGAGTATAGGAATTTATACATACACATATATGTATGTGTGTATGTATGTATACATACACACATATATGTATGTGTGTATGTATGTATATATGTATATTTGATGTTATAGTATGTTAAAATAACTCTAATTAATAGCTTTGTGTACATATTTTTTTTAGTTATTTGTTTCTTTACGTGCAATGTCTCTTTTAGTATTGTATACTATTAAAAGATGTTACAAAATTTATATTACAAAGAGATTTTTAAATAAACTTATTACACATTATGCATATAATTATACACATTACTACATATACATATATGTTAACCTAATAATATAAGAAAATTATAATTATAAACAACTCTATTCAAGCTAATAAAATGATGTAAGTCTTTTATAATTTTTATTATAAATTATAAAGTAGGTTTGTAGCTAGATTAACTTTTATCGATTGAGTTACATCTCTAGAAATATTTTAGTCAGTAAATGAATTAAATTCAAACTTTAATTTTTTAACGAAGATTAAACACATTATTGTTTGAACAATGTTAGATACCGAGTACTTGGATCCCTCTTCTAGCAAAGGTTGATACTTAGTTTATCACATTTGATTCTTTTTCGGCAAAAAAAAAAAAATACCTATAAATGGGTACTACCTTTTATATATATATATATATATATATATATATATATATATATATATATATATATATATATATATTCCGACATTGAGAAGCATATGAAACTCATCAAGGTTAACAAAACAAACCAGAGTTGTTTTTTAGTGGCAGAAGGTTGTATCTGGAACAATCTAGGACGCGTAGGAAGATTTCTCCAGAAATCGTCTTACAGAACAACAAATCGTCTGCAAAGACGCCGATTAAGATCAACTCCTTACTCGCTTAGTAACTCTATTTCTGATGAAGTTATATTTAATTGTAATAGATTTATAAAGGAAACAAATTCCATAGGGACGAAGAAAGGTTACAGGAATGGACTCCTTTAACTAAAGATCAAAACAACCTAAACCGGTTACCACATTATACATGGACAGAATTGAAAGTAACACTTGAACAAAGCTTATCACTAAACTATTTATATGTGAAAAGTAGGATGAAATTAGAACATACCTCAAAATGGATTAAAATCCATAGGGTTCATGGATTTGAGTTAAATTAGGTTTTAAAAAAATTATAAATTTCGACATGATGAGTCAAAATTAAATTTGATTTACTAATAATTCGATTTACTCGAATTGAATTTGTGGTGAGTTGAGTTGATTCATCAACCTATCCATAAATTTTAAATTATATTAAAAAAAATGAAAACCTTAAATTTAAACCCTCCTATGTTGTGAATTTATCCATTTAATATTATAACAATATAGATGGATAAATGACAACAATGATTTGATATTAGATAGTAATTTATTTGTATTTTTATGCTTTTGAATTGTATTTAGAGTTTAACATGATTTTTCATTGTATTGTACTTTTTTTTTTTAATTTTAGAGTGCAGGTGGAGTTTAACACCATTTTGAATTTGTATTTGAATTCAAGATTATTTAGATTTCAATTATAATTTTTTTTTTACTTTTTTATGATTATGGGAAAAAAATTGTAATTAAGGGAACCAACCATTTAACTTATCAACTCTTGGTGGATTAGGCTAAATTCGAATTTTTTGAATTCATTAACAAGTGAGTCCAATTTTTTTGAGTTCGGATTGAGTGATTTGAGTTGACTCATCAACCTACCCATAAATTTTAAATTATATTAAAAAAAATAAAAAACCTTAATTAAACCCTCGTATTCTCTGTAGATTTTTTCATAGATAAGTGACAATAATGATTTAATGTTAGATAGTAATTTGTGTTTTTGGATTGTATTTGGAATTTAACATGATTTTGAATTGTACTGTATGCAGTTTAACATTATTTTGGATTAAGCTTTATTTATATTTCAATTAAAAAAATTGTAATTAAATGGATCAGTGAATCAACTTATTTAAAAATTTTAAACTCGTTAATAAGTGAATCAGATTAGATTGACTTATTAAATGAAGTGACCAACATGTGACGAAATGAGCCAGATATATTTTTCTTTAAGGAGATAATTTTCTTTAGCCTCTTAGAATAAGTGTTTATTTCCTTTAATTTAATTGAATAATTGAAATGAATTTGGATTTGATTTCTATATAAAAAGAAGAAGCTTATTTTAAAGCTTTTTTACTTCTGTTTTTAATTAAAATACAAAATTTCAAGAATATCACTGTTCTTTAGCCTGTTTTTTTTTTTTTTCCACCAGCTTTGTTTTAAAGTAATTTTTATTTTTTCCAGAAAAAAAGTAGGTGATTCCTGACTACATTCCCCATCATATATAAACGAGATATACTTTAGAAGTAAGTAGAAATTGACAGAAATATATAAAACAAAACTGTAGAACCAAACACGTTACAAATACAGTGCTTGCAAGTGTTTCCAAATAGATAAGGTGAAACAAACTAAAAAAGGCATCACAATAATACACATTTTTGTGGCTGATAGGTTATACATAAGAAATTTCAGCAATGGCTATTAAAATAGAGAAATAATGAGAAATTGTAGGCTAAGTGAACGGATTAACAGTCATTTCCTTTTGAAGCCAAATCTGTATCTTAAAGAGAGAGAATCGACATTCTGTTAACGAATTCTGAATGAAATTGAAAACAGCCACAGAAATAGAAAGGTTTGCCAGTCTTTACGCTCCTAAATTTAGAAGTGAAGGTATCACTGTTGAAGGAATGCCACCATTATTTAAGTAGGCAGATTTTGGTTCTCTAAACAGCTCAATTGAGCGCTATGCTGTGGACCTAATAAAGTGTTCGGCTCTAATCTATATTGGCTTGGTAAGGTCTATTTTGCAGACTCTAAAAGGCTCAAATATAGACCGAAGGCTTTGTTCTTGCCTTCTAAACCAAGAACAAAAACAAAAACAAGTTTTAGTTTCTGAAGCAAAAGAAAAAAGAGAAAAACTCCAAATAGAGAAGAAAACATAAGAGGCATTGGAAAGCATAATGGCAGGAAGTTCATGCAAGGTTGCCTTTATCTTGGTCGCTTTTGCCATTACTATTCCATGCCTTGAGGCTGGCATTGCTGCGTTCGACGAATTTCTCCAAGAAAAAGCTATAGAGGCCCATGAAATCGCTATTAAATCCTACGTGCCTGACCCTACAAACGCTACTACCCACCAAGATATTCATGATGACGAGTAAGTACTTGCATCATCAACTCGTACATGATTGGGTGTTGATTCTCACAAATGCTTTGATGCAGGGATTTTAAGAAGACGTCAAAGAAGTCAAACAACACAAGGAGGGAGCTGAAGCAGAGCGAGAAGAAGAAATACAATGGACCTTGCTTGGCCCTGAACCCAATCGATCGTTGTTGGAGGTGCAAGAGCAACTGGGCCAAAAACCGTTTTAAGTTAGCCAGTTGCGTGAAGGGTTTTGGAAGAAGGGCCATCGGAGGAGCCAACGGCAAAATCTACACTGTCACTGATCCCTCTGACGATGATCCCGTTAACCCAAAACCAGGAACCCTACGCTACGCGGTTCTACAAAAGGACCCACTGTGGATCATATTTTCACGAAGCATGGTCATCAAGCTGAATTACGAGTTGTTGATTTCTTCTGACAAAACCATCGACGGTCGCGGGTACAGCGTGGTGATCAAGGATGGCGCAGGCCTTACCATGCAGTTTGTGAACAACATTATTATCCATGGGCTTAAAATACATCAGATCAAGTCCACATCAGGTGGCATGATCAGGGACTCTTGGGACCATGTCGGAATAAGAACAAGGGCTGATGGGGATGCCATCTCCATTTTCGGCTCTTCAAACATTTGGATCGATCACATCTCACTCGCTGATTGCGAGGATGGTCTCATCGACGTTATCCAGGGATCCACTGCAATCACCATCTCAAATTGCCACATGACCAAACATAACGATGTAAATGCATTATATTCTTCTTATTCTCTCTCTCTCTCTCTCTCTCTCTTTTACTCTTCACCTTTATTCATTGATTATTGTTTTGGCTGTTAATTAGGTGATGTTGTTCGGAGCGAGCGACACTTTCTCCGGAGACAAGATAATGCAGGTGACTGTGGCATTCAACCATTTCGGGCAGGGTCTGATTCAGAGAATGCCCAGATGCAGATGGGGTTTCTTCCATGTGTTGAACAACGACTACACTCACTGGCTGATGTATGCAATTGGTGGGAGCTCAGGGCCAACGATTCTGAGCCAAGGAAACCGGTTCATTGCACCAAACAACGACGCTGCGAAGATAGTGACGCACAGGGACTATGCACCCTCTTCTGAGTGGGAGAAATGGCAATGGAGATCAGAAAACGATGTCTTCATGAATGGGGCTAAGTTTATTCAGTCAGGGAAACCTCTTGGAAAGCTTCCATTTAACAAAGGGTTTCTCATGAAACCTAGACATGGGTCACAAGCCAACAGGCTCACACGCTTTGCTGGAATCCTCAACTGCAAGGTGGGAAGCCCTTGCTAGATTAGTGGATTAAGGTCCATGGCTTTTTTCCCCTTCTTAATTAATATCTCATAATGCTTAATTAATCATTAAGCAAACTAATAATACATAGGTAATCCTCTAGGCTCTACTCTAAGCAGTAGCTCTTCTGCTTTAGACAGACAATACTTCTGCTTTAGACAGACATTATTAGAGGACGTCTTTCACAATGTTTCTTTCATCTCCAAATTTCATTTGTATAATAATAGTATCAACATTTACAAGCACACATAAACTTTGGTTTACATTTACAAATTCAACTGCACTTCCTCCACCTTTTTCAACCACAAAATCACTTAGTTACTCCATCTGTATATTATTTCTCCATGACAGTATTATCGTAATGCATTGTTTTTGTCACTTTGGGAGGAGAGAGTGAGTTGCATGCATGGCAAACATCACAATCATTTCGAAAACATTTTTCTTTCTTTCTCTTAACTCATTCATTGAGCCTTTGGATTATTCTACTAAAACAGCATACATATAAAGTCAACGCCATCATTTTCTTAATTCTAAAACCTTGACAGATGTTAATTAATTACCCAGAGGTGAAAGCATACCATAGCTGGACCATATTTTATTAGACCTAAACCTGTCCTGATTCATGCTTTTACAAAGTCTATTCCTAATTTATTTATTTGTTATACAACGATTTTTAAAACTTGGCTTAACCCATTTGAAGTATTAATCTGACACATATACATCCTTACAATTAAGGCATGCTTTATACAGGGACTGTGGATCAATAGACCTATAAGACTATATAGATCTTTAACATTTATAATTAATAATTATATTTTATTGTTATTATTATTTATATGTACATTTTATTCATATATAATATAATATATATAAATAGACTATTCCATAAGATTCAGTTGTCTTTTATTTAAAGCTTAAAATGTGAACTTTTGACATAAATAAGCTTTTTAAAAATAAATATATATAATTACATCCAACATTTTTAATAAATAAGCCAAGTCTTATGTGGACCTAACTATATATATTTGGTTGATTTTCACTGATAATTACATACATTAACCATAATATGGTTGTTCCTTCTATTACCTTTATAGACTTTCTGAATAAATAATTATTTTAGTTTTTAAAAGTGTTAATATTGTTACATTAGTTTGTGAAACTTAGAGAATTCCATTTTTTTTAATGTGCAATCTATCAATCATATTACTCTAAAACAAAAATTAGTGCTATAAGAGATAAAATACTAACAAACCTTTTGAATTTATATATATATATATATATATATATATATATATATATATTAATTTGAAAGACTTATGAATGCATTTGATTAAACCAGTGCACTTGATTAATTATATTCGACATTTACTTACCAAACTTAATCCGTGTATCCCCATAAAGTAATTTGATTATGAGAAAACATAAAATTTCAGGTTAAGCTACGTTATAAACTTTGAAAACCATTATTTTCAGTCACATTTCTCGAAATATCTCAGCTAGTTGTAAGTGAGGAAGACAACATCATTGCTAATCAATTTCCTCAAACGACATGCTAAATTATAATGTAATCACGCAAAAGCAAATTGAACATTAAAACCAGAAAAATAGGCATGTTCCAATATTTTTATTTTTTTTTAATTTAGGAGGACAATGACATATTGTCACATTCAGCATACATGGCTATGGCTTAAATAATTATTCTCCATTTTTTAAACTAAAAACCACGTCTTGAAGTATGCCTTGAAAGGTAAACGTTCTTTTCTTAATTAATTAAACCAGTCCGTATCAGTAACCCAAATGCAAATAAAATACATATATAAAGATGCCAAGTTTTCAGCTCTTAATAGGCATTTAATCTAAATATATTGTCAGCATGTTTGTGTATTCATAATTAATAAACTTAATTAACAGTTAACAAAGTGATTGAACATATTAAATTAATACAAGTGTACTACAAGAAATTTCGTACCAACTGTACAAGTATATATTAAACTAATATACACCAAAAAAATATTATAACACTAATAAATGACAAGATGAATATATTATTAGCTTTCCGTCATTGGTAGCACCGTAAATTTTAGATAACGTGGTGTAAGCAAATTCTTTTCTGCCTCAAGAAAGATTCCAACTTGACAGTGATGAATCCAAGGAAAACACTATTATGCACCAAAGCATAAACCTTTTTATATTCAATATATTTTATATTCATGCTGTCTTTTTATTGTTAAATAACATATATAATTGAAGAAAACATTCCTGATCTATCCTGTCAGTTTCAAGTCAAACTTGCATGGTTTAATAATTACTAAATTGTTTGGGTTCCTTACACTTCTACATCTTCCAGGACTGTTTTTCCTTTTCGAAAAACATATATGTTTGAAAATAACTTAAAAAGTACATAAATTACGTTTGAGATATAAAAGTTACTATTTGCTAATTTCTAAAAATCAGGTTAGGTATATATTTTTCCTTAGTATCATCTTTAAGGTCTCCTATAAACAGAGCACATGTGACAACTTATAAGATTTAGGTCATGATATTGGTTAACTGAAAAGATGAAAAGTTTTTTTTTTTTCATCTTCAAATACTATAATGCTTAAAAACAATGTTTTAATTTTCTTGTATGAGTTTAGGTACCTTCTATCTTTTATTTAACATTATAGGACTCATGACCCAACATAATTTTAGTAAATCACAAACTCGTCCATAAATTACTGTGACATTTCTATAAAACCCATTTTATGAGAAAGCTAAAGTTAAAGAGTTTAGGAAATGTATTTTTAAGGGCACGAGTACATGCAATTAAGCATGTCATGGTGCTTATTTTCACCATCATATTTTAAGATAGAATTGTGTAGGATGGGGAGTGGATATTAGTATATTCATTATTGTTCCTGAAATAAAAATTTATTTTTATTTCAGTTTTCATACTTAATGGTATGTAAACTTATCCTTTATTCTAAAAATATTAATTAATTTTTTTCCTAAAAAAAATCACAATAAACTCCATAAGGAAACAAACACGTTAATGGGTGTACGGTTTCTCATAGAAACAAACACCAATAAGGAAACAATTTGTCAACCTAACCCTACTATTTGGTAAATCCTGGTCAAACTAAAGAAAAATATTAAGCAATTTAGGTTTGTATAAGCTTGAAAGTATTATTAGTGAATGATTAACCAAAACCAGAAACTTTTGGCTAGCAAGTCATTGAAAATGTGAGTGTGAATATGAAATGACTTTGAAAGAGGAGTTCTTATATTTGTTATATATGGTAGGGTTGATATGAAGCAACTTTGAGCTGGCAATAGGACAACACAAACCCGACCGCTACTTTCCCCGTTATTATCGTCCTCCTTGTTTGTAACTACAACATTGTACCTAAAAATAAATACAAAAACATAAAAAGACCAAAATAAGCATGCAAATTATAAGAACAACGCATAACTCACACTCCTCTCATCAACTTAAGCACAGTTGAGAAGGAAAAAGGGTCTAACAAACAATCACAATATATATAAGAAATGGAAATGATGAAACATAACATTATAGAGGTGAGCCTTGGGAAGAGCCAAATTTCCATGGCAGAAGGTGAACTTCAAGCTACACGGTGTGTCAAGAGACGAAGAAGAGAGGTTGCTGCAGCAGTTAGCAGTGGTGACGATAGCCACCACCAGCAGTTACCAAAACAACACGGTGGTGAAAATTCTACAATCAACACAACAAAGAGAAGCTCAAAATTTCGTGGTGTTAGCAGGTGATATATAAGAAAGAACTTCCTTGTTCTATAGTTTCAAAGAGCGTTAACTACTATGGTCTTATGTCTAATTTGCTCATTCAAATGAACTTTAAATAGACATAGGTGGACTGGTCGGTATGAAGCTCACTTGTGGGACAAACTCTCTTGGAACATAACACAGAAGAAAAAAGGGAAGCAAGGTAGAGTTCCTCCTTCTGGTGTTTTCTCATCAACTGCTACTTTATATATTTCTTATCGTTCACTTGCTTTTCCTTGCTAACATACTAACATGATCCTTTTCATTTGGAACTTCAACTGGAATTGGGATTGCTTTAACAGTTTACCTTGGTGAGTCATTTTATGATAAGAGCCAAGATTTTGGTTTAATTGTTCTGTCAATCTAAGTTTAGGTTGACAATAATTTATCTTTCAAATATCATAGGGGCTTATGATGAAGAAGAATCAGCTGCCAGAGCATATGATTTGGCCGCACTTAAGTATTGGGGAACTTCAACCTTCACCAATTTTCCAGTAAGATGATATAGTAACAGATTATATATATTTCATTTAGGTGCGAATATTCATCTAATGCTCCTTATACTTGAAATTTCAACAGATATCTGATTACGGGAAAGATATGGAAATAATGCAGACTATGACCAAAGAGGAGTATTTAGCAACTTTAAGGAGGTAAAGTTATATAGAATTTTAATATTGTACGTAAGTTTGCGTATACACTATAGTTTGGTTACTTGGTCATGAAAAAATGACTTCCTGACTCTGGTTATTTTAAAATTGATTTTGCAGAAAGAGCAGTGGTTTTTCAAGAGGTGTGTCGAAGTATAGGGGTGTTGCAAGGTGCATACTTCTGATCAACAGGCACAAAATTGAGTTTTGAGTTGTTGCTTTGTGAAGATGAATCAGTAATGAGTGTTGAATGTTTTGCAGGCACCACCACAATGGTAGATGGGAAGCAAGAATAGGAAGGGTTTTTGGAAACAAATATCTCTATCTTGGCACCTATGGTAAGTTAAATCTCCACAAGTCACCACGGTCTAGTTCACAAATAACACACGCAAAGCAAAGATATATATATATATATAGTAATTATGCTTCTTTCATTCATTAGCCTCAGCATATTTTGTTGACCAACATATATATATAGGCACCCAAGAGGAAGCTGCACGAGCTTATGACTTAGCGGCCATTGAGTACAGAGGGATCAATGCTGTGACAAACTTTGATTTGAGCACTTACATAAAATGGTTAAAGCCAGGAGGAGGAAGCACCCCAGAAGCAAAACTTGAAACACATGCAGTTCTAGAGGGTCAAAAGGTGGCATCCCCATCTAATTATTCTCTAACAGAAGAGTCAAAATCTTCAGTCATTCACAACAGTTTTTTCAGCCTAGATTCTCTGAATTCCCCAGTAGGGCAAGAAAATTTTGGAAACAAACCCTACCAATTCTCAAGCAGTAAGTCATCTTCTCCCACTGCACTTGGCCTTCTTCTCCGCTCTTCGTTGTTTAGAGAATTGGTTGAGAAGAATTCAAATGTATCTGGAGATGAAGCTGATGATGGGGAAGTCACAAAAAGTGAACAGCCACAAATAGCTAGTGATGATGATCTGGGTGGAATCTTCTTTGATAGTATTGGTGATATCCCATTTGTTTGTGATCCCAATAGATACAACTTGGAATTGCAAGAAAGAGACCTGCACTCAATATTTTGAACATAGATTGTCTTGATTTTGCTCTCAATTTGTCTTCATCTCAGTTACTTCCAATTTTGGACATGAGAATAATGATATAGTTCTTAAAAAGAACAGGTTTGATAGAAGGAATATATGTACATGGAAGCCATAGTTATAAATAGACCCATAGCAAGAAGAAATCCTCCCATGATATGTTTCAAAAAGGTTTTAAATTATGGTTTTGGTTGCATAAGGGCCAATTGTGTTGCTGCAATACATTATGAAGGTCTATTGTAAATAATAATGAATTAGTGCATGATTTTCATTATATTGTGTAAATACTCAAGCCATTTGTAACATTAAATGGGAAGGAATCTCATTCATGCTTAGTATTCAAGGATAAAATTTGATAGAAATTTATTATGCATATTCATGCTTTTTTACATTAAACTATCAATGTATTCGTGCTATTACCTTTTGTTTTGAGTAGTAAATTATCAATGTATTTTGATGGTGATTTATAGGAACATATATGGAAAAGACTTCAATATCTTTATTCTGCATGTACTTAAAGATACTTTGTTTTAAGATATCCAAAATTTTCACATAACTTAAAAGTTAAGCTTAAAAATAATTTGTAAAAACTGCCTCCTCTTATCTACTGATATAATAAAATTGTAATCAAAACATATGCCTTAAAATGCAATACAAAATAATTAGTAATATTTTGAAATTTTTTATAATTACAAAATAATTAATATTATTTGATAAAGAAGTTTAGTTTAATAGATTTTTACGAGAAAGAAACCAATATGACCCAATAAGGAAATTATAGTTAATAGACATAAAATCACTTCTATAATCTCATAAATGTCTTCAGAAAGGAACGGAGAGAAGATTAAGCATTATATATGATGGTTAATCAATATATCATTCTCATTGTTTATTTATTTATTAAGTTATATATATATATATATATATATATTAGTTGAATATGACTATTTTATGAGGAAATCATTAATTTGGTTGTTCATTTCCCTTTTACTTAATCTTTAAAGTATTGAAAAATAATAAATAATTCTTAAAGTCTTTCTAACATTTATATCCTTAATCCCTTTTTAAATGAGTATGGTAGAAAAAGTAAAATTAGTGACGAAGTTTTTTTCGAAAAATCCGTCGTAATTTGTGAGATGTGACGGATGCATAATATTTGCGACAAACATTTAATTAAACTAACTTTCTTTTTGACGAATATCTTCCATAGCTAAAAATTTTGTTATAAAATTAATAAATATACATTATAGCGAGAAGATTGTATGAAAATTTTCTATAATTGATTTTTTCCATGACAAAACATGTCGCGAAAATGAACTTGGAATATTGTAATACTTTTTGCAATGAACTTTGTCCTTGCAAGTTGTTTGTCACAAATATCTCAATATAATTATATATGTTATGAGACATTTTGTGAAGAATTTTGATCACTAACAAAATTTTCCAATTTTTTTTATAAATATTGTCGTATAATCCCTTGCAAAATCTTTTGCTTATATATTTATGATTCTTTTTATCTTTATTATTTTTTTATGTAATGTATACATGTGTTTGCGTTAGAGCTGTCAAAACGGGGTAATCTGGCCCAATCCATCACGGGTTGGTCATTTAGTGAGTCAACCCAACCTAACTCATTTATTAGCGAGTCAGAAAAATTCAAACCCGGTCTGACCCATCACGAGTTGGTTCACTGGCTCACTTAAATATAATTTTTTTAAAATAACAAAAATTACAAACTTTTTATAATTCAAATCTAAACAAATTTCACTCCCATTGTTTAATTAATTTTGAAAAAAAGAAACTTAAATAATTTTTTCAAACAAAAAAAATAATAAATAATTTTTTATAAAATTAAAATTAAATTTTAATAAAATAAAATTAAGTAGGTGGGTTGGTGGGCCAACCCAGTCTATCACGGATTCAACCCGCATGAGCCGGGTTGAAATCTGACCCTACATAAAAAAAAATATAATTTTTGTAAACTTAAACCGATCCGAACTCGTGATGAGCCGAATTAACCCACGAGTTATGACCCATTTTAACAACTCTAGGTGTTCATTTAAAATTATATAGAATTTTTTCTCATTATGCTAAAATACAACTACATCGTATTGATATTTGATATAACGTAATACATATCACACTTAATTACATTATGAAATTATTTTAAGATAATTTCATAAAACAAACCCTTTTAAGCCAAGCAAATATCTCACGATGAAAAGAGCTTCCCAGTGCTAATCCCACAAGAAGTCCACCTCCATACCCAATCAGAACCACTTTCCAGTCCAATTCAATAAAAATTCCAGACTTTATATCATCATCAGATGTGGAAGGTGGAACAAATGGCAGCCCTCCATCTTCCTTACATTTATTCACCGATGGATTAACACACAATTCTTGGTTACCCTCAAATGAACTATCTGGGAAGGTAGCAAACTGCATATTTTGAGGTATAGGACCCGAAAGATTGTTAAAGGACACATTAAAGTGCGAAAGAAATGTCAGTTCTTGCAACTGTAGGGGAATCTTCCCTGATAAAGTATTGAGGGAAACATCCAAAGTTTCAAGGTTTGAAAGCTTCCCAAAGGAAGAAGGAATGTTGCCACTAAGCATGTTGTTTGAAAGGTTCAGCAAAACAAGACCAGTTAAGTCTCCTATAACATTTGGAATCTCTCCAGAGAATTTATTACTTGAAAGATTAATGACTATCAAGTTGTAAAACTCTTGGAGATTTTCATAAACCAGGGTCGTACCTTTGTTACACAGTGCAAATGAATACCTGTAAGAGCCATCCTTCAACACGCTAAACCTTACCAACATTTGATAATCAAACACAGTATAATATTGATACTGTAATTGACTCTCGTTTGAAGCTTCCATGGATTTCCAATTCTGGATTGTTTTTGAAGGCAAACTTCCAGACAACTGATTGTGAGAAAGATCAATGATATGCAGTTTGGGAAATTTGCATGATGTTGGGCACCCTATGGATCCGTACAAATGATTATGATGTAAAGCAACAACTTTCAGCTCCGGAAGAGTTCCCAACCAACAGGGAAATGAATCATTGATTTGGTTATAGCTGACATCAATATACTCTAGCATTCTAATGTTTAGCAGTGCTCTTGGCAATTGACCCTGCAGATTGTTATTGCTTAAATCTATCATTCTTAGATCACTTGTCTTCGTATATGTCTCAGGAAAGGGGCCAGTCAATTTGTTTCCTTTTAGCACTAAAATTCGCAGAAGTTTACTGGAACTTCCCAAACACGAGGGAACTGTGCCACTTAAGTTGTTAAATGACAAGTCAAGAAGCATAAGAGAGTTCAAATTGCATATTTGTGGATCTATTTTTCCTATTAATGAGTTGTGAGAAACAATTAAGCTCCGAAGACTTGTTTTTCTCCACAACCAGCTGGGGAATGAACTGACATTATTGTATGGCATGTAAATGTATGATAGCTCAGTCAAGTCCTGAATAAGATGTGGAAACTCACTCAGATTGCTTAATCCCAAACCTAACCCTTGAATTTTTGAAAGGCTTGCATTGGATGGATTTTTTCCACTAATTAACGACAATTTATTGAAACATAATTCAACCCGCACGAGCACTTTTAGCTTTAGAAATTTATTCAGCTCTAATTCTCCCTCCAACAGATTACTCATCACAGAAACAGTTTCTAGGTTCTCAAGTTCGAAGAGAGAGTTTGGAATTTCACCCTGAAGATTATTTTTTCCAAGATCCAATGAAGCTAAATTAGTTAGGTTCATTATCCAAGTTGGAATTTGCCCACTTAAATTGCTTTGATATAGGGATAATATGGATAATTGGGTGAGGTTTGTGAAACAAAATGGAATTTCGTGGCCAATATTTACAAATTCCAGGCGCAAATCATTTATTCCCGACAACTTACAAATCCATGAGAAGGTTTCAGTAGTAAATTCATTAAAACCAATTCTCAGGGTGCTTAATTTGGTAAGATTTTGTAAGAACGAAGAAATATCACCTTTGAATTTGTTGGCTGCAATATCCACAAACTTTAGCTGAGTGAGGTTTCTAAATGAAGGAACAGACCCAGAAAATTTGGAATATGCTATTGATAACCGATTCAAAGAATTGAGATTTCCAATCGATGCAGGAAGTGTACCGTAGAAACTTGTGGAATCAAGTTCTAATGTTGTAATTTGTGAACTTGAATGAAAATCAGGAAATTTGCCAATGAGGTTTTGATTATTTCCCAAATTTAGATATCTCAAGTTTGGAAGATGGAATATTCCAGGTGGAAATTCCCCGTATAGTTCACAATGATAAAGAGAGACTTGTTGCAAAGATGTAAGATTTGTGAATGTATGGGGTACAGACGAGGAAATGGTTACATAATTAGCACGAAAAACTTCAAGATCAGTTGAGTTTTGAATTAAGCTTCTCAGAGTAGATATTTTCAAACTCAAAAGATTGACTGGAAGTAGAGAAACAAATGCACCAGATAGATCAAGAGAAAGTAACTTGGACAAATGTGAAATTTGTTGCGGGATTTCACCAGAAAAATAAGTTCGAGAAAGGTTCAGATACCTTAACTGTGAAAGTTCACCAATTCGAGATGGAATTTGAGAGTAATTGAAGTGATTATCAGCAAGATCAAGGCTTTGAAGATGTTTGAGGTGAAAGAGTGTACTGTTTGCATCCATTGTACCATAGATGTGGCTGCTACTAAGATCAATGTTGATCACAAGATTTGTGTGCTCATCACATTCAATTCCATCCCATGAGCAGCAATCAGAGGTTGCATTCCAAGATGCCATTTTAGGATAACTGAAAGGATTATAAGAAGACGACTTATTGATAACAAACCTTTCCTTAAATTGCAACAAAGCACGACTTTCATTTTCATGGCATTTGGTAGGAGGCACGAAAAGAAGACAATTAGTAACTGTGAATGAAAACAGTGAATAAATGAAGAGAAAGTATTTTGAGAGAGCAAAAGGCGAAACCATCATTGTATATTTTGCTAATTTATAAGCTGAGCTGAAGTAGGTCCTTTATATCCTCAAACACTTGCATTGACCGCTACTAAAATTTAAATATTTTCAATTAGAGACTCCGCGTGCATTGTGACTAAGAAAAAAAAAAGTTTAGTTTGACACGGCTTTAAAAAAAACATTCATTTAATACGATTTTTAATAATATAATTAAAAAAAATAATATAATTACAATCAAAATATTATTATTTATCCGTGTCAGTTAAATATGTTTATCGTTTTCTTATGTGAAAGTACCGCTCCTATGTGACGCCAGGAGCTGATGCAAAGTGCGTACGTGGCAATTGTTTCCACAAGAGATTTTATTGGAACATTTTGATGCCACGACATTCTTTCCACGAGAGATTCTTTTTAGTGGTCATGACTTTACTTCATCAATCATACTAGACCCCTCCCCAACTACTCCTAATTTATAGTTGTCATTATATTAGAAAGAAGTTCGAAAATCCTGGAATAAAAAAAGTCTACAAAAACCAACTTATACTCAATTCAATTATGCATTATGGGTTAAAACTTAATCAATAACAGTCCTATAACATCCACACTAATATTTTTCGTAACCATTTATAATAATGAACACACAAGTTTTATAGTAAAAGCTGAAAAGTCGCCTAGAAAGTCCACAAAGTATTTTTCATCTCAGCAGAATTAAATTCAAAAGTTTTAAACTAAATTCACAATATAGTGAAAAAAGAAAAGAGAAAAAGAAGTGTAAGCTTAAGCCAAATTCGAGTAGAAACAAAGAACGAGACTAAGACAGAGATACATAGACCCAGCTAGCAGGTTTATTGCATAGAAATATTTACTGTAAAATTCACAACATACAAATTGAATCTTAAGATCTTTAAAACTGAACATATTTCAATCAAAGTCGACTATAAATATCTTCCTTCCATATTACAGAAGATCTTATCAGCATAAGATTAATTATTTTTATCTCAATCTTCTGAACGGTCGCTGTCTAGTGTCTACAAATGACAACCCAGATGGCGAATGCAGAAAGTCAACAAATTATCCCAACGAACATACAAACTATAACGAGCAATCCGACTAAAATATGAAGACAACACTGTCATGAACTCTGGACTTCTGATTCTGAGCAACACATTCTGAAATCCACATTAAATTCCTGATCTCCTGTTCCCTTAACCTCATATATGCGAAGAACACAGCATAATGAAACTGCGATATTTACAAAATAGTGCAACTTACTAACCAAAAAAGAAAAACAATTTAGCTATCATTAAAATATTAAACTAATACAATACAAAACTGTCTGGTTCAGAAGTAAGAGAGAGAAGCAAGGGATTTTAATGGAGGAGAAGATAGGGGAAGGTGGAAATTTTATTTGTTTGGTTGAGAAAAGAGGAGGAAGGAGGATTTTTGTATAGAAGGGCGGTAGCTTTTTTCTTGTTTGGTTCAAAATTATAGAGAATGACTTTTAAAAATTAATTTACTTTGAGCATTTTTGGACAAACTTCTTCATAAAAAATTCTAGAGAAAAAAAGAACTTTAAAAACTAGTATAAACTTATGCACAAGTTATGAGAGAGTTCCTACAACTTAGCTTACGCCTAACTTCATTTTAACGTACGGAGAATCTAATTTTATTTTTTCTTCTTATTTTTGTCTCCTAAAATTCCTTAGTTTGACCAAACAAACCCATTTGGATCTTATAATTTGAACTTCAAAACATAAGTAGAGATATTTTAGCAAATTATACTTGAAATGTTTTTAATATCCTCCCTTCCACTCTAAAGCCTATGTTGGTGGAGAGAGAAAATGAGGGACTTTGTTCCCTTCCCCTCTTAAAAATTAAATCAAACAACAAAAAGTTTATATAAACCCTTCCCTCCACATTTACCCCCAACCAAACACGATGTGCATGAGCCAAAACATTATGACGCTCAGAATTGTAAATAAACCTGTTGTTCAAACGCCAAGCAAAGCCTTTTCACCTCCTCCTCATAGAATGCCTTGTCAAGCATCTGACTTTCACCATATGACAGCTTAGCAAAAATAGATTGATAGGGGGGGTATTTTTCCATGACAGCACGAACCTACATGAGCAACCAGATAAAAATTTACGGCCCAAAAAGCATTATTAAAAGAAATCGAACAGAAATATACTGACAATACTAATTCTTTGATGGTCGATCATTTCAGGATAGATTCCAACAGGGAAGGATAAAGAACCCATACAAAAGACCCTCCAGAAATTGGTAGCAAAAACCAAGATAGCAATTTCAAATGGAATAAGAAACAAGCATATCATTTATGCCTGTACAATAGAAGGTGCTTAAAAAAAGGAAAGCTTCAAAGTGATATCTCCGGAAAACATCTGCAAGGATCAATCAAAGACTCATGGGACAATTTCCCAATATGCTTATGTTGCTTAATCCATACAACAATGTTTAAACCAAAGACAATAAATATCATTAAAAATATCAAATACCAATACATCTTTTGGTAAAAAGAACCATATCAAAACTAGCAGTACATTCCACTAACTTGGCTATCAATAAACACAAATCAACTACCCCAAGAAACACAATCTACCATGGCCTGAGAAAAGTACAAATTGAATGAAGCAAAACACCTTATGCCTACCAATTTGACAACTTAAAACATCATGTCAATCATTCAAACCTAAATTGCCTTGTCTTGTAAGTAAATCATACATACCTGATCAATGTCCTCACAGATAGCAAGTTCCTCATGACCATATGGGTATCTGTTAAAAATAAGTCAGTCATTACAAAAAGAATCATGCCAAAGCATTATACTAACATTACTAATGTGTGTACAGAGGGAGAGAGAGTGCTGAGGGTTAAGAACATACAGCAAACCAAAATTAGAGTACAATTTTCTACGGTCATCTCTCGTCAGTTCAGTACCAATGCTGCACAAAGTAAAAACCATGGATGCCAGTTATATAAGTATCCATATTAACTAAAAGGCAATTGAAAATCATTTTACTTTTCATATACCTATTTATGGTAATATTCACAGCCCTTCTATCAGCCTCAAAAGCTAGAAGGTCAGACATTATCTCAGCTGTGGCACCACCAAGTTTCTGCTTAGGAACAACATAAATTTGAGGAAAATCAGAGAAGAAAAAAACGTAACAGGAGAGTACATCTATGTAGTGGATAACAAAGTGCCTCAGACCCTTCACCTGACAAAATCTGTAGAAGTCTTCAAGGTATGCCTTGTAAAGAGTGTTCCTCATTATTTCAATGTTCATATCATCCAAGTCCTAGAGATACAAAGAATATAACAACATATCATATGCGTCCAATTTCAAACGACTATCGTGAGCATAAATCAAACAAATAAACTAGTACCAAAGAAGCATGTAACGTTAGTAAACTATAAAGCAACAAAGTATAGATCCCAATATTCCAGCCAACATATAACCCAAAAAGAGGTAATCTAGGCAAGTAGTCCTCATTAGGGAACCGGCAACTTGTTTCCATTAGATTTCCAATAATTTTGTATGATTGTATCGCAGATTCTTCACAATCTTTATTATCACGATCTATTCATTAGGAGATGCAGATATAGATTATTTGCAGTTTCTGCAATAGTACTAACTAACTACTAAAATCCTTTAACACAGTATCAAACATATCAATTAAAAAAATAAAAGGAGATAATTGGAAAGATGATTTACCTCTGATGTAATGCACTCAGAGAAGTACGGAGCTAGAGGAGTGTCAACAAGAACCAACCTGTAAAGCTCCCGCATATTCTGAGCAACAGCCAGAGTAGCAATACTGCAGAGAGCCAACAGAAAGCGGAAAAAAAAATTACGAGTCTATCCGCTTACAGTCAACCTATTGAAAACTACATGGAATTTACTTACCTGTCAAACATGCCGAGTGGATGGCATTTTTCGAGTAATTCTTGAACATCTCTCTCATGCAAAGTGCCAGTAACAATCAAAACAACATTGTCTATCATGTGACCATAACTGCAGGAAGAAAACAGAAAGCTTCACTCTTTTGCAGTGGAATGATAACAGAAATTCTAGCAAAATAAAAGAACCACAAAAGACTCCTCAGCCAGGGTAAATTCTGATCTGAACTAAATTTTTACACGGGGAGGCAGAGGTAATGCCCACACTAGTTGGCTGATTACAGCACCTAAGCCTACTTGAATGGATAAAATTTTAGCCTACTCTAGCTCAACCTATATAATATTATCAATATAAAGATGACATGACGGAGTAAATCCGTAAATACAAAAAGATAACAAACAGAGAAGGAAAAAGATCACATACGTGATATACTCTAAAAAAGTTGACAAGGGTTCTGTGGCTTGGCATAGCATGTTCTTGTAATCATCAACCAGCTTAAGAGTACATTTCTCCACAATCGTGGTGGTATGCAGTGGAGAAGGTTCTGCAATAGTTACTCATCAGCCATCGGCATATACCGATAATCAGAATTATATCTTGCCAACTAGTAAACACCATTACGCTAATACAAAAACAACAGAACGTATACATTTCTATAACTCAGTAATAAAATAATTTATTTACACAGGAAGCAACAGATAACTTTAAAGAATGGTTAACTTCAGGGAAAAATATAACACAAGAAACAAACAAGAAAACACTTATTTTTGTTTCCCGCAAATATCTTCCTTCCATAGAAGGAAATCCTACTCAAGACAGAATCGGGCACTATATGAACACCTCTAAAATTATCGTCGAGCAATCCTGTTTGAGACAGCATCGAGATATCTCTCCAAACAAGCATTTGAACCTCAGTTCGCCATGGTATGAAGATTAGCCTTCTGCTAAACCCAACCTTATTGGAGGATCACACACCAAGGTTCACGACATGAATATATAATGATGAAGTAACACCAATGAAAAATTAAACGAAAAACCTAGATCACAAGCTTTTACGAATCTCTCCAAGTATTAGATTCGGTTAGACTACATAACATCTCCTAAAAATTTTGAGAAACGCTCCTTATCACATATCCACTTCGAATCCACACACGTGTCGAACACAGTTATCGCCATATCGTAGAAGCATTCACTTCCAGGAAAGCAGAGATAGAGTCTCAAAACGGAAACACAATAATCACAAGCACACCGATATCCAAGAAATAAGTAATTAATGATAAATTGAGATTGGTGATGGATCAGGGAGAGGGCGCGAATTGGAGAAAACGCACCGTTTTGGAGGTAAGGGCCGTACTCGGTGGCGGAGAGGTGCATCTTGATGTCATCTAGGGTTTCGCATTGGCAGAGGTTGTTGTAATCGGCGGTAGTGAGGAGACCTGCGCGGTGGCCGCGGACGATAGCCTCGAGAAAGCCGCCATGGATGTTGAAAGTGAGAGCTTCGAATCCGTACATTTCGGATCGGATCTAATGTGCGTCGCGGATCTAAAATTGGTTGAAGGAAAGGGAACCAGTTAAAGGATGAGAAGCTCCTCCTTCAGGAAATTTCTGCACGAAGATGAATGAATGAATAATTATTCAGAGAAATATCCACAAATCGTATTCCCTCTTTTTCTTTATTTTATTTCTTAAATTAATGGTCTGAGCAGTGCAGTGTGTTTCGCACTTTTACTATCATTGAGAAAATAGATTGTGAAAAATATATATATTCCTCACAAACTAACAAGAAACGGTAAAATCATGGTTTTATAAAGATTCAAGGTAGTAAGGGAATTGAACTAGTTTCAATAAACCATTTTTTTCTTTTAATACATCATAATCCTATATAGAATTCATAAAAAATTAAAATCATACACGTGATTTATAAAATTTAAAGTTTACTTCAAAAAGCCATAAATCATAATATAAATAAAAAGTGAGTTAGATACAAAAGTAAATAAATCTAGGAAATCATATTTGAGTTGAAGATATTATAATTCTCTTAGAAAAAATATACATTTTTTTTTAATATTGCTTTTTTAATTTGATGTTTTTTCTAATGATAATTTATTTGATAGATTTATCTTCCTTTCAATAAATACAATCATTTTAAAAGGATCAGAGTGTAAGATGCTCAGAAATAAAGTATTAAAGGATGTAAAGTGTTTTAAATAATGATACTTCATTATTTTATTTCAAAAATATCAATAGCATAAATTGATTTTTTCTGATCAGAAGTTTCATTATCTAAGAAGCTTTCTTTTTCTAAAACTTCTTTCTTAAAATTTCCTCTACTTTCTTTCTAGAAATCTTAACTCCTTACTCATTTATCGAAAGATCAAATATTGACTCAAAGTTCCTTGAGGCGAGATCTTCACTTCTAGTCGATTGGTATAAGTTGATTTCTACAATTCTTCCTTAAATTTTAGGTATCTTTACATGTAGGGTTTTCTTTACTCCTTTGGGGTTTGAGTCTTTTCTAAGACTCTTTGTTGATATGAGGATATACTCTGATTAAATTGTCATAAATTGTAGGATCAAATAGATATCTTGGAGCGGTAGGAATAATTTTAGAGTTCTTAGAATCATTTAAGCATCAACTAGGTAAGAGAAGCTAGTTTGCTTGTTTTAGATTTGGTGTGCATGTGATATTTGATATTTGTATGATGATGTGATGATTAATTTATTAATTATAATTAAACTATGAAACTTGGTATATTGGATGCTTGAAAATGGTGGTATGTTAAACTAAAAACCGATGCATGTTGGTGTGTCTAGTTTGTTGTTGTTAAAGTTGGTTTATTGATGAATTTGTGAATGTAGATTTAGTGAGTTTGAGCTGATGTGTTATTACAAAACTTAGGTATGGGATAAATTAGAAGAAAAGAAGTTTTGAGCATAAAAGAAGGGGGTTTAACAGGCAAGAATTTAAGATCATGGTTATGAGGAAAGTCTGCAGTTTTAGGACCTGTCTTGAGGCCATTTAGGACTTAGTTAGTCTCTTATTGTACAACAATTTGGGATATCGTCTATGTAAGAGATTGTCTAGTAAGAGATCGTCTGGCAATGGGTCATCTGGTAAGAGATTGTCTGGTAAGGAGTTGTCTGGTAAGAGATCGTCTAGTAAGGGGTCGTCTGGTAAGATATTGTCTAGGTAAGAGTAGGAGTTGTTTGGTAGAAACTAAGTTGCGGGGAATCTCAAATTTGGGGTTTTGGACATTCGTTTTAGATGTTCTTTAGGTCGTTTGTGGGGTTTTGGACCTTTTCGAAACTGTTAGTAAAGGTTTCTAGGTTGTTTTTCCTTTTTTAGAGTGGGTATCAAGCTAATATGACGAAAATTGTGTTATTATATGATTATTATTTCCAGATTTGTTATAAGTGAATTTTATCTTTGAAATACTTTGAGTATGTGATATGCTATATGATGATGATGATGAGTATGAGGGACGTAAGTCCATGATCCTTGTGGAGAGGTTTTATGGTGGTGCCCGATAGTGTTATTAGTATGAATGACCGAAGTTAAGTCAATGGGTTCATCCTGACATTCTAATGATCATTCATGCTCAATTAAAGAGTGATGACTCATGTGATGAGAATAGTAGGAGATCTTTGTATGGTATCTTGGATTGAACCAACAGTATTACCATTACATGTGGACGAGGATTAACCTTGCATGGTAGCTTGGATTGAGCCAACAATATTATCATTGCAAGTGCACGAGGATTAACATTATATGGTAGCTTGGATTGAGCCAGCAGAATTATCGTTACAAGTGCAGGAACCACTATAACTTGACATTCATACTATATCTAGATGAGTCAAGCTTGTGCGAATTATATGTTTCTAGAATGTTTGCATACTTGGTTGAGTTTGATGATCTATGTAGAAATCTTAGTTATTTTATGATATTTTCTATTTACATTAGCTTGCCTTTTTGTTTGTGTTTGGTTGTATGCTCTTGTACTCTATGACATTGACTATGATAATTCGATAGGTGTGAACAGAGGATGATAAGATATTCGTAGAACACGTGTTGGATTGTGAGATGATGAACGTGTAACCTTCTATAAACTAACTTCTAGATTTATAATTTTGTTCTAAGTTAGACAGTATGAAATTAAATTTATAATTATATTTGTATAATTATGATAAAACTTTTAATTATTGTTTTGGTCGATTATTCTATTTTATTAATAATGTAATAACTTTTTTATAATTTAATACTATATTTTATAATTTCGATTTAATCAACTGAATCAACCCATTCTTTCAATTATGTTTTGACAAGTATGATACAAAGTTTAAACAACTTGAATTATATCAAAATGTAATATCAAAACTCACTTTTCAAAAATTGATTATTATTTATTTTTTATTTGAAGAATATGATATGATGTCTCAAAATCTAGTTTTATAACGTATATAAACTTTAATATCATACAATAAAACATTATATTGAGAATACATAACAAATAAATTTGTTTTTTAATAATAATAATAGCATATTCATAATAAGTGTTAAATCGTTTAACGAATTTGTTATTTTTTAAAATGATGTCAAAAAACTTATATCAGTAAGAAATTCTAATTAAATGATAAGGAAAATTAGTGAAAATGCATAGTTATTAAACTAATTTTTTATAGTTATTATTTTAAAAATGTTTGCAATATTTTTTATGGGTATAATTAACCCTAATAAATGTATAAAAGTAAATTTGATTATTTAAATTGGGATATGAAAACATGCAAGATGTCATCTCTACTTATTTTTTTCCAAGAAATTAATATAACCATGTTCGGTTGCATTTTTATGTCTGAAATACTTTTACAAAATAACTTGAATAAGAAAGTTACAATGGGAGGAAAAAACACTAATATTCCGAAAGAAATCAACATTTGAAAACAATATATACGATCAATACACTCACTGATTTTTAGAGGATGAACTTTTTAATTGATGAAAAAAAAAAAACACCCTTTTTCTTGTGATTTTCTGGAAAGAAAAACAGAGGAAGCGGATGTAAGGGTACTATGGACACTGCTACTGGAACCTTATCTCTGTGTCAATGGCCTATTTTTTCTTCTTCTCCTCCTTCTCTGCGTATGCATGTGAGAGTTTCATGCGGAATCGCTCGCCTTTCAGGATCCGCAGTGGACAAAACCCTCAGTCAGATCAACAATTCTGGTATCATAGCTTGTCTCAGGGCTAACAGGTCCATTTTCCTTCTCTGCTTCAATCTTTTTATTATTTTTACGGAACAATTATGAAAAAAATGTCTGTGCTCTAGTTTTTTTATTGGGTATTTTAATCAATATGTGGTCTAGTTTTTTCTTTTAATCAATATTGGGTATTTTTTTAATTTTCTTATCCTGCTTCTCTATAGCCTTGTCATTGGTGGGGATAACTTGGGCAAGTTCTTCTGGGAATTAGCAAATTGCAATAAAAAAAATATGATTTTTATATGCTTTCAGAAAGAAGGAGCTTAATACTCTACTTTCCTTTTGTTGGGAATGTTGTTTCTCAGAAGAGCTGCCTTAATGTTGAAAAAGGTGAAAAATATGGTTTAGATTTAAAGGATATGGACGAGTGATTATAATTCTGGTTGTGTAAAACATGAGGTAGGGATGGCATACTTGTTGTAGATGAAGTTTGGACATATGTTGTCTATGAGCAGTAGCTTGTTAGGTAAAAAGTGACACCATAAACAAATTTTAACAATTTAGTGCCAAAGTTGAAAGAGGATTACTCAGCCTAATTGTTTTGTGTCTGTTGTGCATTTTATGTTACTAAATATAGAGGATTAAAGAGTATTACTTTTTCACTTCCTTTTTCTTTGGCACCTTTTTTGCTTAGTGAGGTTAATTTTTCTGAATGTATTATGTTCTTTTTTATTGTATTCAATTTTTTATTTGCTAGTACTAGGCTAATTCTCCCAAGGCAGACCATAGTGAACTGTATTCTGTGGCTTACCTTTTATTTTTCACCTATGTATAGTGCAGAAGTGGCCTTGAAAGCTGCAAATGCTGCAATAGCAGGTGGAGTTTCAGTTGTAAGTTTTCTACTAACGTTCTTTTATTCTGCATTATCAATTTAATTTTAATATAGAAAACTCAGGACATTTTCTGTTTTCTCTTAGTTTTGAAAATGATCCTACTAGTTGAATCAGTTTAAATGTTTTTGGATCATACAGAGGAGAGTTATGCAAGCCTTGTGACATCTGAAAAGATATGATGTACTATGATGTACTCGACTAATTTTGTTCATGATGTGTTTCTCATCTATTTCTTTTTACATGTAGTTGGAAATTGTGGTGTCGACTCCAGGTGTGTTTGAGGTTGTTTACCTTAACTTTTGTACTGCCTCACTTGTTTTGTTCTTAGATTTAGAATTCATACGCTTTTCTGGTCTGTGTAGGTTCTGCAGCAGCTTGTGAAGGAGCATCCTACAATGGCCCTTGGGGTATGCTTTCATCCTTAAAGTTTCTATCCAGTTTCTCAGATGGCATCAATGTTCTTTGTTTGGGTGTACGTCATGTGAAGCTTCCCAGAGTTAAGGAATCCGGAGAACATGCCATTGTGATTGCATTCTCTCAGTTCATTGAATTTTAAGATTCTTTGTGTATGGCATCATCACCTAATGGACATGCTGATAGACATGTAAATGACGATTATCATCAATAACTGCTAATCCTCACTCTAGGATTTTTTCTTGTCTCTGAATTTTTCCTAGCTATCAAACAGAGAATAATTATTTATTCTATGGATTATTTCTAACAAAATCACAATGTCAAGAGTTATAAGGTTGGCTTGGTGGTAAAGCTAGAAAGGAGGATAGAAGAGGTTGTGGGTTCAACTTTCTTCACTAACAAGTAAGAGTTATAAGACTAGTTTGGAGGGTTTGAAAAGGTGAGTGAAAAAGTTTGTGGGTTCAACTCTTCCTGCCAACATAATATTAACTACTAACATTTGCCTATGAAAAAAAAATACAAAATAAAACCACAATGTCTTGTAGAATTTTGGGAAAAAATATTAAGTTGATACATTTGAAATTGTTCTAGTGTTGAATGGGTCATTCATGTGGATAACTACCTCTCTGTGACAGCCCCATAATCAGATAAGAGTAACGTCCAACCTAGTCCTATCATCAATCAGTTAAGAGGATGTTCAACCTATCTTTCCACATTTCTTCTAAATTCTAAGTAATGTCGCCAAAGTTTACCTATAGTCTCTAACTTTCTTCTGATTTAGTCTTGTGTAGAACACTGTAATAAATTGATCTCTCTTGGAAATGCACACAAAAAATCATTACAAAATTGGAGATTTTTTTAGTTGCTTTCTTGCTGGATATCACTAGCTTGTAAAGGTATCCTATTGCATTCTAATGATTGTTTCAACATGATGATCAAGACTCTTATCATATATTACACATTATTCCACGAAATTGCATTTCTCTTCAATAGTTGTCTGAACTGAGCAGCTATTGCCCATAGGTTGGAACTGTTCTCAAGATTGAGGATGCTAAAAATGCAATCAATGCCGGAGCCAAATTTCTATTGAGTCCTGCAACTGTTAAGGTTTGCAATTATATTTATATATGTTTGCTTGTCACACAATACCTGCGTGTGGCAAATTTCATTGTTTACTATTACTATTTTGTTTTTCTTTTCCCTATTATTATTCTTGTTTGAATTAGCTTGAGAGATTCTTGTCACATAATACTCACATGTTCACTATTTGCAGACACGTTAGGATGTCTAACAAGTGTGCATTTTGCTTAAAAATTGTTTTTTCAAGTCTTAAAAACTGTTTATTTGTTATCAGGACATAATGGTAATGGATTACGTTCAGAGTGGTGAAGTTTTATATATTCCCGGTACAATGACTCCAACTGAAGTAAGAGTCAACTTTTAGATTCAAGTCTTCTGTAGATCTCATGATAAATTCTTCTATCATTAATATATCACTCTATGCAATCTTTTCTAGCATTCATTGAGCACTCGTTAGTGATCATTGTGCAATGCAGATATTGTCTGCTTGGGATGCAGGGGCTAAAATGGTCAAGGTATGCCTTTCTTTAATGGTTAACATTCATATCTGTATATTTAGAGCTGCCCCATGTCAATTTATTTTTCTTTTTAATGCTTATAATTCACATCATGATTTCTTATACTTAGTTTTTACCTTGTGATAGATATATCCTGCTTCTGCACTTGGAGGATTTCAGTACATATCAGCACTCAAGAAGACCTTTCCTCACGTCTCTATGGTTGCTTCTCAGGGAATAACAATTGGTAGTTTCAAAGTTTTCTTATACATGAGTACAAGATATAAAAGCATTTGGGATTATTATGTTTAATATATCATTACCAATATGAAAATTCTGACCTTTTCATGTTTCATCCTCGAATAATTGATAAATAGGTTTTCTTAGAAACAGTCCTTTTGATGAACTGTTCATATCAGCTTATGTAACAACTTCAGAAGAACTTTTCTATAACAGCTTTAAATAAACGTGATCACTACTAATCTCATCCATGTATGCCCAGTAGCACAGCATGCATTTTATTTAGTAGATGAAGTTAATGACAATGCCATTGCCATAACCATTCAATGTGATGACTTCATCTGTATTTTGCAGATGTTATTGGTGAATATATTCTGCGTGGAGCATCCTCAGTTGTTTTGTCAGACGCCATATTTGATAAAGAGGCAATTGAGCAACTTAATTTTGATAAGATACATAAACTTGCACGTTCTGCTACCTTACTTGGTAACAAAGCTGTGAATAGATAACAATATGTACACTTTTAAACATCTAATGTTTTTGTTTTCTTACATTTAGTCATTATGGTTGTTTGACATAACTGTTGCCTAAATTTTTTAATCATTTTGTTAGAATTTGATAGAGTACTGTGCTGTTTAAGGTTTTTTGACACAATAAATTTATATCACCTTTTCTAATTAATTTTATTTTTTTATTAAAGAGAGTTTTTAATTTAAAGATAAATTTAGAAAATAATTATTAATGCGTGAATGACCCCCCTATCCAAATACTTCTCCACATATTCCCCATGTCCTAGCAACAAGAAAATTTCCACAGCAGATGGAACCCTCATAACTGCAGCCGGACAAGGAGATGTCCAAATAAGCCCATCCATGACTTTAAAAAATGTTCTTCATGTCCCTAAACTATTTACCAACCTGATTTCCATACAAAAACTCACCAAAGATATTTCATGTAATGTTGTTTTTGACAGCAACACATGTATATTGCAGGACAAGAACTCGGGGAGGACGATTGGACATGCTAGAGAATGGAATGGCCTATATTACATGGAGGACCCTAATCTGCCTAACAAGAGTCTCATTTCTAAATCCACCATGACCAATAAAGAGAAAGCTCAACTTCATCATTGTCGGCTAGGACATCCGTCATTTCAAGTTATAAAATTACTTTTCCCTTCCTTGTTTAAAAATTTAAATGTGGAGAATCTCCATTGTGAGGTGTGCGAGTTTGCGAAACACAAACGTGTACCTTTTCCCATTAGCAACAAGATGAGTCCTTTCCCATTTTCCCTTGTTCACACTGATGTATGGGGTCCTGCATATGTTCCTAATATTTCAGGTGCAAAATGGTTTTTAACATTCATTGATGATTGTACTCGGGTGACTTGGGTCTTTTTGTTGAAACAAAAATCTGAAGTTAGCTCTGTGTTTGTCCAGTTTGTCTCAATGATTAAAAATCAATTTGGGGTCAATATCAAAAGAATTAGGTCCGACAATGCCAAGGACTACTTTAATTTTGTTCTAAACTCTTTTTGCCAAAAGGAAGGGATAATCCATGAGTACTCATGTGTGAACACACCCCAACAGAATGGGATTGCAGAAAGGAAAAATGGTAACCTTTTAGATCAAACTAGAGCTCTACTTTTTCAAAATCATGTTCCTAAGAGATTTTGGGGGGAAGCCCTTCTTACTGCCACCTATCTAATCAATAGGTTACCTACTAAAGTCTTAAATTCAAAAAGTCCCATGGAAGTTTTATCCTCATTCTACCCACACTTAGACCCTACAAATAACCTCCAACCTAAAATATTTGGGTGTGTTTCCTTTGTACATGTTCATAGTAATGAAAGGGGAAAATTGGATCCTAGGGCTATCAAATGTGTTTTCTTAGGGTACTCTATCACACAAAAGGGATACAAATGTTATCAACCTCTTTCCAAGAAATTCTATGTGTCAAGAGATGTCACCTTCAACGAAAAAGAGAGCTACTTCAAACAGTCTCATCTTCAGGGGGAGAATGTAAGAGAGGAAGATGAGATTCTCATGTTCCCAAACATAACGTTTGGACCTGAAATTGGTGGGACAAATGACATTGTTGTTCCTGAAATTGAGGGAGGAATTGAACTTGCACCTGAACCAGAAACTGCACCTGAACCAGTGAGACCTGCACCTGATGATGGCGGAAAATTTGGGAAAAATCTGGTATATTCAAGGAGAGAAAAGGCCATTCTAGAACCTGGCAATGTCCAAGAATCCAATCCACCATCACTACATGAGGTAACACCTTCAAATCTTATAAATTCCAATGATTCTAATGAACTTGTTTCTGAAAGTTTAGAAGTGCAGGTAGACCAAACTCTTAACCTACCCATTGCCCTTAGAAAGGGAACTAGAACATGCACCCAACAACCACTTTACCCACTATCAAATTTCTTATCCTTTGAAAAATTCTCACCTACCCATAAAACTTTTCTCACTAACCTTAACTCCACACACATACCTTCCTCTGTATCTGAAGCATTGTCTGACAGGAAATGGAAACAGGCCATGGATGTGGAAATGGAGGCGTTAAAAAAAAATGGAACCTGGGAACTTGTCACCCTACCTCCTGGAAAAAAAAACAGTAGGGTGTAAGTGGGTATATGCAATAAAGTATAGGGCAGATGGAACCATCGAACGTTACAAAGCAAGGTTGGTGGCCAAAGGCTTCACTCAAACCTATGGAGTTGATTACTTGGATACATTTGCCCCGGTTGCTAAGATGAACACGGTCAGAGTAATATTATCACTAGCAGCAAATAATGATTGGGATCTGCAGCAGTTTGATGTGAAGAATGCTTTTCTACATGGAGACCTTGAAGAAGAAATATACATGGAGTTGCCCCCTGGTTACAATGGACAGGCTATTGCTGGAACTGTTTGCAAGTTAAGAAATGCTCTATATGGGCTGAAACAATCCCCAAGAGCATGGTTTGGAAGATTTACCAAAGTTATGACAGGTTTGGGCTACAAACAAAGCCAAGGGGATCACACTTTATTTATCAAACATTCAGTTTCAGGGGGAGTAACAATTCTATTAGTATATGTAGATGACATTATAGTAAGTGGAGATGACAAAAAGGAACAACAAGTGTTAAGCAAATGCCTTGCCACCGAGTTTGAGATCAAGACCCTAGGGAGGCTTAAATATTTCTTAGGAATTGAAGTGGCTCATTGATGAATCAATATTTTATATCATTAACTTAGTTTCTTGCACCGAATTGTGTTGATGATTTGCGCTTAATTCTTAGTTATTGTGTCATTTTCACCATTTGGGCTTAATTAGACAACTAATTCATATTTTAATTAATTTGAATTATTTGAGCTTAATTATTCCTATTTTCATTTTCAGGGAAATTTTGAAATTACACTGGGAGACTTTTGGAAGAGCACAAGCAATTGAAGAATTTCTACAAATTAATTTTAGATGTAGTCAAATTTTTAATTTAGTAGATTAGGCTTTTTAAATTAAGTTTTGTAATTTTGGGCTAATTTTTGTTAGGTTAGACTAAGCCCAACAGTAAAAAAAAATGGTGACATGGCCCTAGGGTTTTATGATGTGTGGACCCCACCATGAGAATGTAACTTTTTTCAGACCTAGGGATTCCAAGAGTGGAGCCGTCACTCTTCATTTTGGTTTTTTTTGGAGACTCTGGTTTTTGGGTTGGCTTTCGGGAATGTTTGTAGCTGACGTTTTTTAGCAATGGTTGAATAAAAAAATGTTCATTTTCTTTCCTCTCAATTTGTGCAAGAGTTGATTGATGGAAAGCCGTCACACTTTTCTTTCTGGGTGGCTCGGCAACGTTGAAGGAATTTGGGGGAAATGTGTATGAACGTTGTTTTTGGAAGGAAGGAATACGATTTATTCTCTTGAATTCTCTTGTTTAATTTCGGCTGACATTGATAGACACGTTTGGGTTATAACGATTTTGGTTGATGAGCCAAGGAATTTTGCGCCGCACCTTTGAATCAGAACTATGCTTTTTATTGCTTGAAGCCATTTTGCTTGTAATGATGGATTATGTTGAGTAGTGTGCGGCCAGAATTCATTCTTGGAGCCAATTAATTGCTTTATTTCAAAATAGATGCATAGGTTTTGAATGCTTGTAGATGCTGCTTTCATTTTGGAATTGTCACATCAAGTATTAAATGAAAGAATAGTGAGTTCACTCATGGCTATAATAGAGAGGCCACGTTATTTTTAATTCAAAGAAGTTGGTAGCTGCTGCAGGTGAAGTGCTTATGTGAATGAGAAACGAAATGGTGTGGGGTCCGAATGGAAGAAGTAGCTGATTCACGTGTTTAGCATCCAAGTGCTGCAACAATTCCATTGGAAATTAAAGCAAATGGTGCTGCAGGTTTGGTTGCAAATTTTGGTTTTCTTTTGGTAAAAAAAAATTAGAATTGTTTATTTTCTTTTGTTTTGAATTAATTTGCCTTTTTAAGATTAATTGCTTTTAATCTCTTTAGTTTAATTTTGTATTTAATTTAATTTAAATATGCTTAGATATTTGTTTGCTCTAGTATTGGGTTTAGCATTTTCACTCTCTGGACTTGATTTTAAAAAAATAACTGCAACCACACCAGATGTCCAAATGCTATGTTTTATATGTCATATGAAAGATAATTGAGTCTACTTTCCAGGAAAAAAAACCTCATGTCATTTAGAGCTTTGTAGAAAAAGTTATGGTTAAAACATTGAGCAAAGGTCAGAGCTGCCTAGTTCCCGCGTGAATTTTCGTTTTTGCTGTTTTAATTTCATTTTAATTTTTCCGCATCCACAAACAACATTTCAAAACCCCCCCCACTGTGTTAGACCTGATTCTGAACCGCAGTTGGTCCTTGAGAGACGACCTAGGGGTCATTCCCTAGCATTATACTGCATTTCTAAATTGCAATCAAATTTGTATAGGTTGCGACACCCATCACTCATTCCAAGAAAGGAATTTTTATATCTCAACAAAAGTATATTACTGACTTGCTTAAAGAAACAGGAAAGACAGGCTGCAGACCAGCAAGCACCCCAGTTGATCCAAATATAAAATTGGGAAGTATGGAGGAGGATGTTGTTGTGAACAAGGAAATGTATCAAAGACTTGTGGGCAGGCTTATTTACTTATCTCACACTAGACCAGACATTGCATTTGCTATGAGTCTTGTCAGCCAGTTTATGCACCAACCAAAGGAAGCACATTTACAAGCTGCTCTTAGAATTGTCCAGTACTTGAAAAGGACTCCCGGAAGAGGAATTTTGTTCAAACGGAACAAGAGTGTAAGTCTTGAGGCATACACAGATGCGGACTATGCGGGGTCAGTGATAGATAGGAGATCAACCACGGGATACTGCACCTTCCTTGGTGGAAACTTAGTTACTTGGAAGAGTAAAAAACAGAATGTAGTGGCTAGATCAAGTGCTGAAGCAGAATTTCGAGCAATGGCCCACGGAATATGTGAACTTCTATGGCTGAAGATTATATTAGAAGACTTGAGGATAAAGTGGGATGAACCAATGAGGCTATACTGTGACAATAAATCTGCAATTAGCATAGCGCACAACCCGGTACAACATGATAAAACTAAACATATTGAGGTTGATAGACACTTTATCAAGGAAAAACTAAACAGTGGCATGATTTGCACACCATATGTATCCACCCAGAACCAACTTGCAGACATACTCACCAAGGGGCTTAACTGCATTAACTTTGAAAGAATTATATCCAAGCTGGGAATGGAAAACACCTATTCACCAGCTTGAGGGGGAGTGTCAGAAACCGTGATTGGTGTGATAGAGATTGGCATGATGTATTTTAGAAAGGTTTATATTTGATATGCTGTAATTTTGTAACAGTTTTGTGTTGTCTTTATTAGGTTGATTAATCCCGTAATCATAGGGATTTATTCCTAATAATGTGCAGTCCATATTTCCTAAAATATACTGCAGACTTATGTATTTATATAGGGGTTAATAACCTCTTGGAATAATAAGAAAGTATTCTATTCCTTCTAAATCTGAGAAGGAGTATGAATCATTCTCATATGAAGTATATGAAAACACTAATGAAAACTAGTGTTGTCAAATTCAATTTTTTAATATATTTTCTTTTGTTAATGAGTTATTTCATATTAAGAAGATATATATATAAAAAAAGTAGAGAAATTAAAAAAAATGAGTTGTTTGATTGAATAAAAAAATATAAAAAATAAGTGAAAACACTGCAATTGGAAAAGAAAAAGATAAATATTTATCCTAAACTATCAACTACCTTTTTTTATCATTTACTAAATAGATATATTCACAATATTTGTTAAAGTAATTTATCATTTAACTTATTAATATAATTTAGGGTTTAATATGTTTTTAGTGTCTAAACTATCAAGGGAATTTGTTTTTAGTCCATCTTTCAAACTTTGGTACACTTTAATCTTTCTCTTTAAGAAAACCATAATTTTTCATCCTCTAAAACTAACGACGTTAAAAAGAAGCTGAGGTGGCTAACAGATTGCCATGTCATTTTTTCTTTTTCTGATATTAAGTCAATCTTTCCTTGCTTCTCTCCCTCCCTCCTCTTCTGTCTCCTTCCTTGCATGTGATGTTGAACATAGGGGGTTTCTCTCCTTTCTCGTTACAGGGAGGTCGCAGGTTAGAAAAGGGAGATACCTTTTCTCCTTCCTCTTTTCCAGTTTGGTCTACTCCTAGGGGAAGTATTGTCCTTCGTCTTGTTCTCTGGTCTTGAGTTGGTGTTTTACAAGAAACTCTCTTCTTCATTTTAGGTTATTTCTGGTTCCGATTTTCGCGATAGGGGAAAACATAAATTTATCTTTCTTTTTTATTGGTCTTTGGTTGCGATTTATGCAAAGAGGAGACAGTTCTGGCGTTGTGTGGCTTGGTGGTGGTGAGGCCCTGGACCTATGGTTCGCGACGCTTTCTTCTCGACGACGAGTGCTTCAATGTCTTCACGACAAAGTGAAATTGCGTTTGGTTCGCGACTTTGGGTGTGGTTTGAATTAGATTTTTGTTCTTTCGCAAGTTTTGGACTCGTGATGGGGCTTGTTGGGGCAAATCGGCAAGTGTACCGAGTCACACAAGTAATATAAAATGGTAAGACCAAGTATCGTATCCTAGAGGATTCTCGACACTGAACAGTTGTGTGAAACCAAGATTAATTAAGACTTAAAATAAAAGAGATCATGGGTTTGGGATGCAAAAATAATAAATAAAATAAAAATGTAATTGATCAATGGCAAAGGAGCACAGAGATTAACAGAGGTTGATTTATATGAGATGAATATGTTGTTGGGGTTAGATTTCACCAAGTTCCCTCTCATGTATATAAGAATTCTTCTTTATGCATTAATGCCAACCTCCCTCACTAAATCACTTAAACCCGATCCCTCGGTAAATAAGTCTGTCCCTAATTACCAGTTCATACAATTCCTAGCATTCCTATTAAAAAGATGTGAAGATCAAGAGGTTAAGACGACCAAGACTCATACCCTCATCCCTGAGCAATATAACCCTTAGGAGTAATTCAACCAGAACCTGAATTGAAAGGAACCTCCCGACACTCATGCAACTCATAAATCATGCTATTGTATAAGCAAGAATAAAAACAAATGAATTACTCTAACAATTAATGAAAAAACATATGAAATTAAGAATCAATTCAAATACATGAGAGTTTACAAGGTTACATCATTCCCTAACAACAAATAGAAATTAGTTCCCCATAGACATGGGGGAACTCTATGAACAATGGAAGAAAGAATGAGAATGGAAGCCTAAGAATTGGGAAAAGAGTGTATTGCTATGCTATTCTCTGCCACGGATCCCAAACACAGAGCCCCAGGGTCCTTTAAATAGTGTCAGAGGCGCGCCAAAACAGGGTCTGGTCTAAAAGAATTGACGTCGATACAACTCGTCCAAGTTATGGGGCCTCGACGCCCGGGCGACCAGGATTCTCGCCCGGGCGACTGACGTCGATACAACTCGTTTGGTTCTCGCTTCTGGTCGCTCAGACTTCGTGTTTTCCCTCCTTTTGGTCCCTTTTTGACCCCTTCTGAGCTTCATCTTCTTGGCTCTTCATCTCTTCTTCCACTATTACCTCAATCTTTGTCAAAACAAGGGGAATTAGTCATAAAACCATTGAAATCAACATCAACTCTCTTATTCACACAATTTATTGAAAAAGCATGAGTTCAAGCAAGTTTCTAAGTGAAAAGTGTGTTTTTAGTATCAAAATTACATCACAAATAATGATGTTTTAAACCGTTATCAGGGCTAGGGTTGAAAACGGGGATTTTGGGGTTCTGATTCTGTGATTTAAGGTTGTAGTTTATTCATCTCATCTTTTTTGCAGATTGATGGTCATGAATTGAATTGGGGATTTTGGGTTTTTGATTCTTGCAGTTTGGGCTTTGTTTTTGGAAAATTTATTGTATTCTTGATGATGCGATTTAGAAGGTTAGAGTTCAAATGAATTTTGAACTTTTGATCCGCCTTTTGGGTCTCTTCTAGCAGTTATGGGTTCCTCGTGGTGGTTGCATGAGTGGAGTCAATGATGGTGTCACTGGTGGGTGTTGTCGGAGTGTTGCAGCGGCTGATCGTGGAATCCCTGGATGTGGGTTGGCTTGGCAGATTGGGGTGACCTTGTTGGACCTGTTGTTTGGTTTGACTTAGTGTCAGAAAAAAAAAATGACATGGTAATCCGTTAGCCAACTCAGTCTAATTTTAACGGCGTTTGTTTTGGAAGACGAAAAATTATAGTTTCCTTAAGAATAATGATCAAAGTGTACCAAAGTTTGAAAGAAAGACTGAAAACAAATTTGCTTAATAGTTTAAGGACTAAAAACATATTTAACTCTATAATTTATTAATTATTGCAAAAAAAAGTAAATTCCAATCTCAAAAATAAATATTAATTTATTTTTGTTATGCATAAGTAACTAAGTAATCATACTTGTAACATAGTTTATTTGAATCAACCTCAAGAGAAATATGTATAGAAAAAAAAAGTGAATGAAAAAAAAATAGATAAATCTAAGTTCCTCATATTTACAGGGAGTTTATGACAAATAAGGGTAGTTCAGAAAAGGATCAACCTGCATACTTTATACTATATTTATTTCCACATATTTATATTAATTTTTGAGTAAGTTACTATATACATTTTTAAATAAATAACTTTTTTAAATTGCAAGAAGAGAGATAAAATTAAAGGGAGAGTAAAAATTACAACTTCTTAACCAAACTTAATTCCATTGAATGCTTTATTTAATGATACAACTGTGAACTTTGTTACAGAATTTAATTACGATCAATCAGTACCACAAATGTTTTCTGTATTTGTACGTCTTATATGATTCATTCATAAATAAACAGTCAAGTTATAAAAGGTCCAATTATAAAATAAGATATAAACAGTCAACATGGAATTGATAAATAATTAGTCACATGAAAAGTAATAATAAATAAATAGTCAGTGTATAAAAAATCATTTTATTTTTGTAAGAAATAGTTTAAAAATCATGTCATTTTCTTTCATAATAACAATATAAAAGTTCTTTCTCAAATAGTAAAACTTAATATTTATATTAGAAAATAAAATTGCAGCAGGAGTGAGAAATAAAGTAGAAAGAAGTGTAAGAATGTAGGAAGAAGTGAATTCCATAGTAGTAGATATATATGGATTAGAATCCCCTGTTTCTGCTGCCCACTGAAATTCTTTAACATGGCCCCTGGTTTTCAGTTTTACTTTCCAAACCACTTTCTCTTTCTCTCTCTCTCTCTCAATCTGCTTTTTATCTTCTTATTCATCCATTCCCCTGCCTCTACATATCAAACATACAACATTCTTTCATCATTCAAATGTGCGATTCTTCCCACACGCTCTTCTCCTTCATGCTCCTTTTCCCTCAACTTGTTAAACCCTTTTAAAATCTTACACTATTTCTCCCCTGTTTTTCTCTGTTTTTTTTTTTTTTTGCAATTTTTTCTCACTCTTCTTCCATACCCATTTCCCATAATTGTATTTCATCCCCCAATATATCAATAGTTTTAGGATCAGATTCAATCGTGGGCCAAAGTTTTAATTTTGGGGGAGTATATTCAAATGGGGATTGGGAGGAACTTGTCTGAGAGAAAGGGGAGGGAGTTGCGTGAACTGCGTGAAGAAACGAACACAACCAGTAACAAATCGAGAAAGAATAGGAGACACCGACTGAGGAAGATGTCGCCGGGACAGAGATTGTTTCAGACTTGTAATCAAGTGTTTGCATCTACTGGTCCTGGGATTGTCCCTTCCCCTCAACACATTGAAATGCTTCTCTCTGTCTTAGGTATGAAGTGTTCTCATTACATATGCAAATTCTGCATTATTTTTTGTGGGATTTCAAACATTTTGCAAGATGAAATTTTGTGTTGGTTTGTATTAATCATGTATTGAACATGAAATCTCAATTCTAACCTAAAGATTTTGACTTGATTGCAATTTCTGCCACATTCAATGTAATTGTCATAATTTAGCATTTTCTTACAACTGAATCTAAAAAATAAGAAGCATTTTTGGTGATTTTTATCTCTCTGGAGAGCTAGTGCTTGTCACCTATGCTTAAATTTGATTGAATTTTGCATTTAAGTTTGGTGGAGTGATTGATTATATGGTTTTCTTGTAGTTTTGGACTATTCTTTGTTCTGGCAATTACAAGGCCATTTGAGATTTGCTTTTATATCTGATTTCATCAGCTATTATTCACACTGCACTTATTTATAAAAAATATTTATCATGTTGTTAATTTTTCATCATTATTTAACAATTCTTCTTTTTCTCAATCTCATTTATTAAAAAAAAAAAAAATCTTCAGATATAAAAGAAATTAATTTAATTATATCACGTGACAATAATATCTTTTTTTAATATTAGATTTTAATAAAGTTTAATTTATTTTTCTCCTTATTATGAATTAGATCTAATGAATTAAAACATTTGATTTGGATATTAAATATTTTTTTTTACCCTAGGGGATGGTGTTTGTAGGAATCAAAAATCAATATTTAATTGGTTTTTATTTATTTATGTTATTACTTTTAGTCAAACTTCTAACTGTTTTTTAATGTTATCCATTTATAGATTTTTATATAGTATGCATGTAAAATTGACCATGTTTTTATTAATTACTATTTTTACATCAATTAAATATATTAGTTTAATTTATTTAATATTTTCTTATCTAATGAATAAGAATATATATCCAATTACATTTATTAAGAATTATTTTTAGATGTAGAGGAAAAAAAGTTATTTTCCAAATAAAGCTATTAAATATAATTAAATTAGTTAAAATTTATTTTATAATTACGTTTTACTAATTTTTTTTTCACAGCTGAGTCTGGTAAAACAACCTAAAACATTTTGGTTTAGTTGTTTTTGGTTTGTGTTCTATCTACTTTTTATGTGTATTGATGCAAGTGTTCATCATCTGGTGCTAAAAGTTTAGTATTTCTCTCTGCCATCTTGTTCTCTTAATTTTAGCAAGAAATTAAGATAAATATTTTACTCCATCTGGATTGATAAAAAAGTAATTAAAAAAAAGACAATTTAATAGGAGAAATTAAATTCTTGTTAATAAGGTGATCTCTTGATATTCCAAACACTTTTCTCACTTTTTTGGTTGTGTCTTGTCAATGGGAGCTTAATTTTGATGTATTATGGCACTATACAACAAGTATTTTGGTGATAATGACAATAGGTAGCTGCTTTTATACAAAAGTTTCATTTTCTATTTTAGTCACTACCTAGAAAATAATCAATCATTCTTCATGTTATAGAGTTGGAATTTTTGATAAATAAAATTGTTCTATTCTTGGCATTTCCTGGATCTGGGTACATCTGCTCACCTTTATTTTAATATTTAAATTAGTTTATAAAAAATATTTATTATTTTTTAAAAAGTAAAAAGTAATAAATATGTATAATAAATAATTGAACAAAAAGAATTTATTTCAAATATACTATTTGATTTTTTTAAAATATTTATAAATTATTTTTGGTTTTTTGCTTTTAATTTTTTATTATTCATTTTCTTGTATATTTTTCTAGTCTATACTCTTTTAACATTTAGTTTTATGACCAGTTTTTAAAAGCTAAATTTACAAAGCATAATCAAATCCTCTTTTCAGTCTTTTTTTTTTAAACTTTCTTTTAATGTTTCTTTGGAATTGATCTAAGTAGTTCATTACCTATAGAATAAATCTACTAATATTTAATTCCATTTTTTTTATACATTCTCCTTAATTAATTTTATATACAAAGATGAGCATATTTGAATGTCTTTGTGTAGGTGAAATAAAACAAGAAGACCTGGACTTGAGACCTGATATGCCATATTTCAGTACAAAAACTCCTAGAAGAACTCCAAAAATTACATACCTGCACATTTATAAATGTGAACAATTCTCGGTAATTAAATTATTCATGATTTAGAACTTCTCTGAATATTTTTTTTTTCAGAGTCAAAAGCAAATAAGAGAAAACTAATTTTTTATAAATTAAAATTAATTTTTGTATAACTAGTAGTTCAAAAGAAGTTTACACTATATATTAATTATTTTAACATTACATTTTCTTTTCTTACAAGTGTTTTTTGGAGAATGTTTTTGTCACAGTACTATTTTGTTGGTATGTAAGTTTAACCATTTATTCTTGTCTTCTTATTATTTCAGATGGGAATATTTTGCTTGCCACCTTCTGGAGTTATTCCTCTTCACAATCACCCTGGAATGACTGTTTTCAGCAAACTTCTTTTTGGAACTATGCACATCAAATCTTATGATTGGGCAGTTGACTTCCCTCCTCACATGTCTCCCATGGTTAAACCATCAGAAAGTGAGTATTTTATTGTTATATATATATATATATATATATTTCAGCAATCACAATTGAACAGAACAACCTGAAATAAATTTGTTCAAGTTGTTTGATTACTAAAATGTACAAGAATAATTTGAATGTTGTGTTTGTGATTTAAGTAGCAACCCAGACTTCTTCGGATATAAGATTGGCGAAAGTTAAGGTTGATGGTGAATTCAATGGTCCTTGTGATCCCTCCATTCTTTATCCTGCTGATGGAGGCAACATGCATTGGTTCACTGCAGTTACAGCTTGTGCAGTTCTAGATGTGCTTGGTCCTCCATACTCTGATCCTGATGGAAGACACTGCACATACTACCAGAATTTCCCCTTCTCCAACTATTCAGGTATCTTTCATATCTTTTGTCAAAACTAAGTAATGTTAAGTTATTAATGGCAGTCAGATGTGTGATACAAAAATTTATAAAATATTAAATAATTCATTGATCAACAAATTTGGATTGCAAGTGTAGCCTGTTTTTGAACTGTGTATAAAGGTGGTTTCCACATCTGAATGAAGTTGTTGATGATATTTTACTCTGTAATGCATAAGCTTACTATTTGGTTTAATTTT
This sequence comes from Vigna mungo, assembly GCA_036885675.1. Lineage (NCBI taxonomy): Eukaryota > Viridiplantae > Streptophyta > Magnoliopsida > Fabales > Fabaceae > Vigna > Vigna mungo. The sequence continues at coordinate 9,266,445 of CP144695.1, forward strand.
CCTTTGCATGGAATAATTTGAATCTGTTGGAAATTTCAGTTGATGGAATATCTATACCAGAGGAGGAAAGAAAAACATACGAATGGCTTCAAGAGATGGAGGAACCTGAAAATCTTCAAGTAGTGGGAAAGATGTACGAAGGCCCAAAGATTGTGGAGAATTAATGCTGTCTTGTAACCCAACATTTTCCTGTTGTGGTCAAAGGTTGCTGGAGATCATTTGTCTCATTCTGTCTTTTCATATCACCTTTTTGTCCTCTAGTCAAACTTAAGTGATGTCATCTTTATTTTTGGTTCATTTCATTATTGTGATGTACATAAAATAACCAGGAAAAGACTCTCAGTGGTGCTTACATTGGCAAATAGTGTTATATGAAGGTGCATACTGGATAACAATGGACTTCTTTTTTTTTCTTAAAAAAATGTTAGCTTTGTCACGAATTGACATTAGAATGATAAATTGATTTTGTATTTAGATCTATAAGATAAAAACTCAAGAATAACAGAAATCTAAATAAAATTTTAAAAAATCCTATCTAGAAACATTCTAAAATGAAATATAAAAGTATATAGAGAGTGTTTATCTATAAGAAGTCTCTAAACAAGTTTAGGTTTAATAGGTTCGTAGGTTCCTAAATTGGGGACTTTGTTTCAATTGGGTCCTCCAATTTTAGAAGTGATCAATTAGGTCCCCAATTTAGTCAATTTGATTCAATGAGACCCTTTCCGTTAAATGTATATAACGGCGTCAAGTTTATGACCATGTGGCAGTCTGATGGTTCCATGTGACACAGATTTAAGTGCTTAGGTGAATTTAACTTAATGGAAAATAAATCAATATCAATAAATATAAAAAAAACAAATTATTAAGCATATTAAAAGAGAGTTTCATATAATGAAGTCGCAATTAGTTGTTTCTGCGAAATTGGGGAAAACTTGCACTTAGGGTTCGTTGGTTGGGTTTCAGATTACATTTGGTAAGCATAGATTTTGCGTTGGAAATTGGGGTTCGTTGCATAAGATTGTTGGAAGTTAGGGTTTGTTCCATAATATGACAGTGATCAATCGGTGGTTTTGACTTGAAGCAGGTAATTTTTGGCGGTGTAGCACGTGGAAGTGAGTTTCGCGAAGGTCGTTGCATAATCACGTGGAAGAGAGTTTCGCGAAGGTCGTTGGACGTCTAGCACGTGTCCATGTTAGTAATATTTTTATTTCTTTGTATATTCTTGATAATGATTCATTGTGAGTCGTGGTCCCCCATGTTCGATGTGGTACAATAGTGTGTTGTTTATGTTGTTCAACAGTATTTGCCTTTTGAAAGTGGTCCCTGATAATGCTAATTCTTACCATTATCTAAGCATCATTTTAGTAGCAAAATCAACTCCTTCATAACTTTAACCTTGTTTTATCCTCACGTTTTGTGTGTTTCCTAGTTTTCTTGTGTTTATTTGGTATATGCTTGTTTTTACCTCTAATCTCTATGTTTGAGTGTGTGAAATAAAGGAATAGGAAACAATTCTAGTGGAGGAAAACAAGCAAGAACTCAAGGCAACATGTTTTGGGACAAGAAAAGATCAATTTGAAGCAAATACCCATGTTGGACGCCTTTGGAAGCGCACAAGAGCCTAAAATTCAGAATGCTGTCAAAACTGTCAGGCCCGGGCGCCCCAGAAGGGGGGCTGGGCGCCACAGACTGGGGCTGGGCGCCCCAGAAGGGGGCCTGGGCGCCACAGACTGGGGTTGGGCGCCCCTTGGCTGCTGTTTTCTGCAGATTTGGCGCCCAGGCGCCCTTGGGGGGCGCTAGGCGCCCTTTGATTCGCTGTTTTGTGTTTTTATGGCGCCCAGGTGCCCCAAAAGGGGGCGCTGGGCGCGACTTGCGCTGATATGTCGAAAATAGGTTATTTAAACATAGGTCTTGGGATTTTTGGGGGACTTCTCCTCCTACACTTCATTGCTTCGCCAAGAGAGATTGGGAGAGGCCCTTGGAGGCTATTTGGGGTGTTGGGAAGCTCTCCCACTCCTCCTTGGGTCTTCAAGTTTCATCAATGGTGATTTGCCCCTTTTGGGGTTGAGGAAGAAGATGGGTCACAAATTGAAGATGGAGATGCGAATGGGAGGCGCAAATGGAGCATGGAGCAGCTGCCAAGAACCTTGGAAAAGACTTTGCATCTTCTCTTTGGTTCCAATTTCTTCCCTATCTCTTCAATTTTGTAGAACCCTAAGTTCTCCTCCATGGAGGGCTTTTCCTATTTGTTGAGATTAGATGTAATAAATTGAATCTTGTGTATTTTGTGATATTAATACATATGCTTTTCCATTCCAATGTTAGTATTTGATTTCTATACTTAATGCTTGTTGTGGCTTGATCACCCATGGCTTGAAATGTGGTTCTTGATGTATTGGAAAATATGACTTGAACTTAGAACTGAAATTGAACACTAAATTGATGGAATTGAGTTGTTTGTAAATGCATGAGAATGAAGTAGATGAAATCTAGTCTTGACAAATTGTAAATACACTATGTTAAATTCCTTGCACACCAACTGTTTGATAAAATACCAAAAAGAGTTTCTTGTGTTGTTTTTGTGCACTTTGATGTCTAATTGAGTTATAAAAGGAAGAATTGTCATGTGTTGCACAAGTCCCTTGGGAAAACGATACCTGGTCTTACCAGTTTTATTACTTGAACGATTTGGTACACTTGCCAATGAGATAACAAGTTTTTGGCGCCGCTGCCGGGGACTTGTGTTCCAACACAAGGCAATTTGGGCATTTATGGCTCTTTTAGACTTTGTTGTTTGTTGTGTCTTTGAATTTTGTTTTGTCTACAGTTGGCTTTAGTTTCTAAGACTTTCCATTGATTTAGTTTGTACTTAATGCCTGTCTCGGGGTACGCCTCAGAGCTTGATCTAGTTGTTGGGATGCCCAGGGATGGGGTTTCAGCAGCCTTGATGCAGTTATTGAAATGCTTAGGGATAAGGTTTCAGTAGCGGAACTAACTAAATCAAACCAGATGTGCTAGTCACCAGGGATGGGGTTGTGTGTTTGGATTCACTGTTTTGGAACTTAAGTCAAGTTTTGATGGACTTCTTATGCCAAGGGATTGGGTGAGGGTTTGTCATACTTAGGAAGGCACAATAAGAGGGATCTGAGTGTTCTAACTTTAGAAAATAGGGAAAGTGGAATTAATTGCCAATTGTATGTCTGTTTTGTTTGTGTTTCTTTTATGCAGTTTGCCTTCAGATGTTTATACTTTCCACTGGTTTGGTTTGTGCTTAAAGCTTATTTCGGGGTACGCCTTAGAGCATGATCTAGTTGTTGGGATGCCCAGGGATGGGGTTTCAGTAGCCGAACTAGCTAAATCAACCCAAATATTCTAGTCACCCGAGTGACGCCGATGTGATTGTGTATTTGGACCCCACTGTTCTGGTTCTTAATGCAAGTGTTGATACATGCTTATGCCAAGGGATTGGGTGAGGTGTGTCAACCTTAGATAGGCGCAAGAAGAGGGATCTGAGTGTTTTTACATTGAAGAACAGGGAAAGTAGTATTCATCACCCTAGAAGAGTACTAAGTGATCTTGCAAGAAGAGGGATCTGAGTGAGGTTAGTTAGGAAATCCATTTCAATCATTCTGCATATTAGAATTGTTGTTTGGTTGGTGTGCTCATGTTATGCAAGCTTTCTTTCTTCTTTTCCTTGTCTCTTTGTTGTGTTTGTCATTTTTCTATTTCACTTCTTTATTTGTTACTTTTGTTTTTATCTTTATGTTTTTCAATTTTCAATTATCAAAACTTGGTTTATATAAAAATTGGACTAACATGTTTGTTCGAGTTTCTTGGTGTTCTTGCAAGCAAAAGGTATGAACGTTGATGAAGATGAATATACAAGGAGCTGAGGAATTTGAGCAATAAGTTGGTCCACCAAAAAGAGAGATAACATCTTCATTAGGCTTTAAAGCATGGCTTGGGGGCCAAGCCCCTACTGATGGGGGAGGTGGAGCAGTTGCGGAGTATAAGCTACTGTGAGGAGGAAGATGTTTCAGTTAATAAGTGAAGCTAGTGTTCTACACTACTGGAGCTTCAAAGAGTCCATTTTAAGCAGTTTTTCAGTTTTAATTTCAAGTTTTTTTTTATTTGCTTTCAGTTTTTAGTTTTTGGATTTCTTTTTGACTTTCCTAGTGGATAATTCTTCTGCAATTGGTCTGGTGATTTAAGTGAATCATATGCTATGCTTGAATTGAATACAGATCTCTTGTGTTTGCTCATTATACAGTTGAATTGTTTTGAATATCTGATTGAGATGATGTGTTTGAGCCTGTTGAACGGAGATTGTGGTTGCTTGTATCTGCTTAGATAGATGCTTGATTTTTATTGTGATCAATATTCTGGGCATGATGTTTTTCAAAATTTGGAACCCTGAGTAAACCTGTGAGATGTTGTGCCCCAGAGTTTATTGTTGAGTGCTATTACCTTGAAATCACAGTTGATTTTGCCTGAGTTTCTCTATTTGAACTATTTGCTTGCTTGTTACAAATGATCAAGGCCATCTTGTTCTTCAACCTCTTCTACATTTTTTAGCCTAGAAGCCAATGCAAAACCCTTGAACCTTGAGAAGAACTTTCTCATCCCTGGAACCTTAAGCTAATTGAAAAATCTTTAACCTCCTTACCTTGAGTTAAGATGAACATATATGTTAGGATGAGGAGAATGGTTTAAATTTGGGGGAGTTTATGTAATAAGAGAGCATTGAGAAAATAATAATATGAGTCAAAAAGAAAGAAAAAGAAGAAAGAAGAAGAAAGAAGAAGAAAAGAAATAAAAATGCATTGAATGAACAAGAGTTGGGAAATAAGTTGAGAAGTGGTTTATCCAATTGTGAAGCAAAAAGAGAGACTAATGCTATATCATGAATTAAATTGTTTTCTCTCTTAGCTCAAGGTACTTTGTTGTCCAGAAAAACCAATTTTTCTTCTTAGCCCAGCCACAATACAAGCCTGAAAAAAGTCCTTGTGATGCTAACTTGCTTATGAATGTGTTTGATAGTGTTGAAACGAATGGCAAATTTGATTTGTGTAACACTGTGATAGTTGAGAGTTAGACACACATCCTTCTACACCACTGTGCTTGACTGAAACACTTTCTTCAGTGAGGATTGGGTCCATGCATTCAATGAAAACATCTTGCCACGTTTGTTGATCTATCATTTGCATCTATCTTGTGATCTTAAATTATGAGCACCATGATTGAAGTTTAGTTTGCTAAAACCATATTGTCTCATGAATGTAATTTCTAAGTTGAGCAAGCATGATTGATTTTGTTTATTTGATTTAAACGTACTTGAGTTGCTAGACTATTGTGATTGAATTGTTTGCTATGTGAAGTATTTTTGCTTGAGGACAAGCAACGTTGTAAGTTTGGGGGAGTTTGATAATGCTAATTCTTACCATTATCTAAGCATCATTTTAGTAGCAAAATCAACTCCTTCATAGCTTTAACCTTGTTTTATCCTCACGTTTTGTGTGTTTCCTAGTTTTCTTGTGTTTATTTGGTATATGCTTGTTTTTACCTCTAATCTCTATGTTTGAGTGTGTGAAATAAAGGAATAGGAAACAATTCTAGTGGAGGAAAACAAGCAAGAACTCAAGGCAACATGTTTTGGGACAAGAAAAGATCAATTTGAAGCAAATACCCATGTTGGACGCCTTTAGAAGCGCACAAGAGCCTAAAATTCAGAATGCTGTCAAAACTGTCAGGCCCAGGCGCCCCAGAAGGGGGCCTGGGCGCCACAGACTGGGGTTGGGCGCCCCTTGGCTGCTGTTTTCTGCAGATTTGGCGCCCGGGCGCCCTTGGGGGGCGCTAGGCGCCTTTTGATTCGCTGTTTTGTGTTTTTATGGCGCCCGGGTGCCCCAAAAGGGGGCGCTGGGCGCGACTTGCGCTGATATGTCGAAAATAGGTTATTTAAACATAGGTCTTGGGATTTTTGGGGGACTTCTCCTCCTACACTTCATTGCTTCGCCAAGAGAGATTGGGAGAGGCCCTTGGAGGCTATTTGGGGTGTTGGGAAGCTCTCCCACTCCTCCTTGGGTCTTCAAGCTTCATCAATGGTGATTTGCCCCTTTTGGGGTTGAGGAAGAAGATGGGTCACAAATTGAAGATGGAGATGCGAATGAGAGGTGCAAATGGAGCATGGAGCAGCTGCCAAGAACCTTGGAAAAGGCTTTGCATCTTCTCTTTGGTTCCAATTTCTTCCCTATCTCTTCAATTTTGTAGAACCCTAAGTTCTCCTCCATGGAGGGCTTTTCCTATTTGTTGAGATTAGATGTAATAAACTGAATCTTGTGTATTTTGTGATATTAATACATATGCTTTTCCATTCCAATGGTAGTATTTGATTTCTATACTTAATGCTTGTTGTGGCTTGATCACCCATGGCTTGAAATGTGGTTCTTGATGTATTGGAAAATATGACTTGAACTTAGAACTGAAATTGAACACTAAATTGATGGAATTGAGTTGTTTGTAAATGCATGAGAATGAAGTAGATGAAATCTAGTCTTGACAAATTGTAAATACACTATGTTAAATTCCTTACACACCAACTGTTTGATAAAATACCAAAAAGAGTTTCTTGTGTTGTTTTTGTGCACTTTGATGTCTAATTGAGTTATAAAAGGAAGAATTGTCATGTGTTGCACAAGTCCCTTGGGAAAACGATACCTGGTCTTACCAGTTTTATTACTTGAACGATTTGGTACACTTGCCAATGAGATAACAGTCCCCCATGTTTGAAGTGTCTTAGTAGACAATAATTGTTGTTGTGCTTTATATTGGTTTTGCAATGTGGTCCCCCATGTTTGTTGGTTGTGCTTTTTGTTTTGTTTAAGTTGTGTTGGTCCATGTGTTTCCTTGTATTGGTTCTAATTTTATATATTTTGTGTTGTTGTTGCCGTCTTATTATTTTATAGGATATATACTGTTATAGTGTATTACATGGAGGATCATTTTGAAGTAGTTTTCCACCATGGAGGTCAGTTCAAAAAGGATGGTCCACTTAGGTATGAGGGGGAAAGTACAAGTCTGGCTTTTGACCCCGACGTGTGGAGTTACTTCATTATAGTGAGTGTAGTAAAAGGACTTGGATATAATGGCTTTAAGGAGTTGTGGTATTCTGTGGGGGGATGTTCTGTGTTAGATGATAAGTTAGAGGCTTTGACGGATGATAGAGGAGCCTTGCACATGATGAACTTAGCTAGGCTAAATGGACAAGTGCATTTATTTGTTGTTCACTTAGTGTCTGAACCTGAGGTCATACATTTCTTAGAAAATGTTCCACATAATATTGGTGAAGAAGAAGTTGAACCTGTGATGCATGTTAGTAATGAGGATGGTGGCTGTGAGGAAGGTCATGAAGAGTGTCAGGAGGTAGGTGATGGTGAGTGTGAAGTTCCTGTTTCAGAAGGTAAAATGGATGCTGATGTTGTACATGTCGAAATAGAAGCTGAATGTGATGTGGGTGAGTCTGAAAGAGATGATGTTGTACAAGTGATAACGGTAAATATTACCATTATCTATGGTACAATTGTCATACCAAATCAACATTCCTGAAGCTTTAAACACGCTTAATCCTCTTGGATGATCTAACTTTGTGAATAAACTCAGCTTAGGTTATACACAGTAGTTTTCATCACCAATACTTCACATTTTGTAGGAACTTGTTTTGCTTTGGAAGAACAATCAAGCTTTGAAGAGTGGAGAACCAAGGAGGAGCTAAAAAGATGAAGAATTGGAGAGGGAAGCCTGCAGAACTGGCGCCCAGGCGCCCCTGAAGGGCGCCCAGCGCCCTTCAGTTCGCACTTTTGCTTATTTTTCACGCCCAGGCGCCCCTGAAGGGCGCCCAGCGCCCTTCAACTCGCACTTTTTGCCCATTATTCACGCCTGGGCGCCCCCCCAGAGGGCGCTGGGCGCCATTTGTCTCGCACTTTTGCTGTATTTCTAGCGCCAGGACGCCCCAGGAAAGGGCGCTGGGCGCGAATCCTTGCTGAGATGGCACCTGAGAACTATAAAAGGCACACAGTTTTCGAGGGTGAGGATCTTCTTGGCGGCTGAGACCTAGGGAAGCGTTCCTACACCTCTTGGAGCTGGTTTTGGACAGTGGGAGCTCTCCTTTCCTCCTCCTTGAGTCTCATCTTCACCATTTTCACTCCATTGTAAGCTCAAGCTCTCCATTAATGGAGAGCTAAGTTCATTAGTGTTGGAGAGTGATGTAAACTAAGAACTTCTTATGTAAATGCACTTGCTTATAAATGAAAAACGCTTCATTCATTACTTGTTGGTGTTTGTATCTTTTACTTAATGCTAGTTATGACTTGATCAACCATGACTTGATTTTGGGGTTTACTTAAGGTTGGGAAACTTTGGGTGAAACTTGAACTAGACTAAACACCTAAGGGAAATAGTGTCTAGGGATAGAGCTAGGATCGTTAGTTGTCTTGAACTTCTTTTCTTAATGCAGGTGAGTTTGTTGGATTACCAAGGGATTGGGATTTTTCAAATGAACCTAGGCTATCTCACCAAGGGATTGGGTTTTAGTAAATTAGGTAGTGACAAGAATAAGTAATTGAAGGAGAGTGTTGTAGTGCATTTGCATAGCAAGGAATTAGTTGAAATCATTCTCCAACATGTTCATTCCACATAGTCATTAATCATTTTCATATTCACTACTTTTGGCCCCAATTAGTTCAAATTTTACTTATGTATAAAATTTACTTTCATTACATAACATCACCCAAAAATTGGAATCATTCATTAGCTTGAGTTAGTTAGTTATACGGTCGTTAAGTAATACCGAAGTCTCTTGGGAAACGATATCCGGTCTTACCGGTTTTACTACTTGCACGATTTGGTACACTTGCCAAAGTCCTAACAAGTTTTTGGCGCCGTTGCCGGGGACTTCGGGTTAATTACTTTACCTTTGTGTGATTTCTAACTTACTTAAGCTTTACTCTTATATTCTTTGTATTTTAAATAAATTTTACTCTCATCATTTGCGGGCTAACTTGGTGCTTTAGTATTATTGGCTCTAGTGTATGCAGGGCACAATCCGTACTAGGAGCACACGATCTTCTGAACCTCTCCTCTTAGATCTTGAAGTTGAAAAGACTGCCCGAAGAAACAACAGTAGAAGAAGAAGAAGAAATCGGGCATCTAGAGAAGCATCTCCAGCTCCTGGGACTCCTGAACAACTCATTGTGCCTGCAGCTGAGCAAGAAGTGGAACAAATGGCTGAAAATGTGAATGGCGATGGTGATGGGCAAGATAGACGCACTCTGGAGGATTTTAATACCTTTTCAGGGTCGTTTCAGTTCAACAGTATTGCTAGGCCACAAATCAATGCACCAAACATGGAGGTGAAGCCTGCTCTTATTCATTTGGTGCAAGGCAAGCAATTTCATGGCCTGACACATGACGATCCATTCAAACACATCACCGGTTTCTTGGAGATATGCAACACGGTAAAGCTTCAAGGTGTTCCAGATGACTTCATAAGGCTTAGCCTATTCCCCTTCTCTCTCGAAGGTAATGCCAAGGAGTGGCTCACTTCATTTCCTGAAAATAGCATCACTTCGTGGGATGATTTGGTTGCCAAGTTTTGCAACAAATACTTCCCTCAATCCAAAGTAACAAAAGGGAAGCAAGAGATTTCATCATTCCAGCAGGGATTTAATGAGACATTGGGTCAAGCTTGGGAACGATTCAAAGGGCTACTAAGGAAGACACCCACTCATGGGTTTGATGAGCCCACAATCCTGAATGTGTTCTTGACAGGACTAGGTTCCCAAACTAAGTTGATGTTGGATGCCTCTTCTTGCGGAAACATCCGTTGGAAGACTCCACAGGAAGCCCGGGTGCTCATTGAGAATATGGCTGCTAATGATAATGAAGCGCAAAATGAGAGGGGGCAACAAAGAGGTGTCCTACAACTCCAGTCTCATGATGCTATCTTGGCCCAAAACAAGCTCATGACCCAACAACTTGAAATTCTCATGAGTAAAGTCTCACAGTTGCAAGAACACCAAAATGTGTCACATGCTCAACATCAAGTGTGTGCAATTTGTGGTGGAGGGCATATAAGTGGCCAGTGTATGAAGGAAGGCACGACCCAAGAAGATGTTAACTACATGGGTAACAAAAACCGGCCAAACAATTACAATCAAGGTTGGAGACCCCACCCTAGCATGAGTCAAGGTCAAGCTGGACCATCTAATAGACCACCTCATCAATAATATCAACCTCACTCTGCTTGTGCTGAAAGATCCTCTAAGTTGGAAGAGACTCTTCAACAATTCATGCAAGTCTCCATTTCCAACCATAAGAGCACGGAAGCTTCCATCCGGAACTTGGAGATCCAAATGGGCCAGCTGGCCAAGAAGCTTGAAGAGAAATCTCATAAGAGTTTCGGAGCTAACACTGAGACCAACCCAAAGGAAGAGTGCAAAGTTATCACCACTAGAAGTGGTAAAGTGTTAGTTGAGAGGGAGAGAGAGCAAAAAGAAAAGAGAGATGAGGATGTAGAAAAAGAGAATGAAGAGAGAAAAATAGAGAAGGAGAATGAAAAAGAAGAGAGTGTGAGAAAAGAGAAAAAGAAAGAAAGAGTTGAGGAGAAGAAGAAAGAAGTTGAGAAACCACTTCCCTACCCAAAAGTCTTCTCAAGAAATGAGAAAGAGAAGCAATTTGGGCGCTTCATGGATGTCTTCAAGAAATTGGAGATTACTATGCCCTTGACCGAAGCATTGCAACAAATTCCCTCTTATGCTAAACACATGAAACAGTTCCTTAGTAAAAAGAAGAAGTATTTAGAGGAAGGAACAATTGAAGTTCAAGGGAATTGCAGTGCTATTATGCAGAGGACTCTACCCCCAAAATTCAAAGATCCGGGGAGTTTCACCATCCCTTGCACCATTGGGAATTATGATATAGGGAAAGCTCTTGTTGACTTAGGGGCTAGCATCAACCTGATGCCCCTATCTATGCTTCAGAGGATTGGTGGTTTGGAAGTTAAGTCTACAAGAATGGTTTTGCAAATGGCAGACAAATCCATTAGGTATCCCTATGGTGTGGTTGAAGATGTTGTGATCAAAATTGACAAGCTTCAATTTCCAGTGGACTTTGTAGTTATGGAAATGGGGGAAGATGCCGAAACACCTCTCATTCTTGGAAGACCTTTTATGAAGACAGCCAAGGTTGTCATTCATGTGGATAAGGGAACTGTGCTATTGAAAGACCAAGATGATGAGGTAACTTTCAACGTCTTTGAAGCTGGGCAGCAAACTCAAGAGAAGCAGACTAGTCCTAAAGCTAACAATGAAGTTCTATCAGTGACTAGCCTAGTAGGGCAAGCGGCCCAAGCGGTCAACAAGAGGGTCAATTGTTTCTCTCCAAAAGTGGAGGGGGAGGATGAAGACAAAGAAGAGAAACTTGTTCATCAACACCCCATGGTGGAAAGTGATGAACCTAAACCTGGCAAACCAGTGAAGCTCAAGAACAGGTTATGGGTTATCAAGGCGCTTAAGGCAAATGGGGTACTTGAAATCGAGGCTCCATATTCAAGGAGGGTCAAGTTGGTGACAAGAAAAGTGTTGAAATTTTGTTGGTGTCATGACAAGAAGAAGCACACCAACATCAAAAATCAAATTTGAGCATCATGGTGTCAAGCTAATGACGTTAAACGAGCGCTTGCTGGGAGGCAACCCAGTTTTCTATCCCTTCTTTTATGTTATTGTGTTGTTGTTTCGGTTTTGCTTGTTTGAATTAAGTTTGATATGTTGTATGTGGTAATGAGTGTTTAGGAATTGTGATTTTGATTTGAAGTTGTTGTGATGTGAGTGGTACATTAGTGGAATGTGATGGTTTTGTTGCTTTGTTGTGATTAAGCTCAACTCTAGTTGTTTAGTTATATTGTGGTGTGTTGGTGCTTGTTTAAGTTTAGATTGATGAGTTGAGGCATGTTTCATGTGCTTTTGTTGTAAAAGAGTCAAAACTTGAGTTGGAGATTTGGAAAGCTTGGAATTGGACACTTGATTTGGAGTTCTATTACTCAATTGCCACCCCTTTTGATTTGAACAAGTTTGTGTAGTGGAAACACACTGATCTGGGTTGAATTGAGTGATTAAAAGTGCCCAAAAGCCAAAGTCAAAGGGTGAGTTGGACCAAAACTTAAGTCTGCAGAATTATGCAGAAATTCTGCAGAACTGGCGCCCAGGCGCCCCTTAACTGGCGCCCAGCGCCATTTCTTTCGGCATGCAGAGTAAGCTCTGTTTTTTTTCAGTTTGGCAATTGCGCCCAGCGCCCCATAAGGGGCGCCCGGGCGTGAAATCTGCAGAAAAGTGGTTCTGAGTTGGGCTTTTAAGCACAGTCTTGGCCCATATACACTCTCCTACTCTTTAAACCTAACTCACGCCCTTACCAGCGCCCCTCTCTGTCACGCTCCCCCCACTCTCCTACTCTCCTCCACTCTCTCACTCATTATCAACAATCACTTAACCACCCAACCACATACACCATTTCCATTCTCCTACTCTCTCCCACTCCCTTTTCTACTCTAAAACCCTAAACCACATTCCAATCTCCACTCACCAAAAATTCATCTTCGTGCAACCATAGCCACCCCCTATTCATCATTCCATTCACTCCCAACACTCAACTCCAATCTCGGGCAACTCATTGTGAAACTACAAAAATCCAAGTCCGACCACCACTGCCCACCAGGTGTTTGCTGTATTGCCAAGCCTAGGCGGCACCACTTTCGTTTCAAGTTCGTGTTTCCCTCTACCAAGTGCCAAACTCTTTTTCCAATATCCAACGCAAGTAGGCTGTTTAATCCTCTTTTTCTTTTACTTGTTTGCAGTTGTTTGTGTTGTTGATGGGGTTCAATTTTCATTTGTTATGTTGCTATGTGAAAATAGTTGGGGTTGAGAGTTGGATTGGACAGATTTATGACCATTGTTGTTGTCAATACTGTTGTACTTGTTGGCTAAGAGCTCATAGGGTTAAATTGTCATGTTTTGCACAAGAGGCTGAGGCGAGGCGGTACGCCTTAATGCTGCAGAATTTTTCTGCATAACTCACGCCCGGGCGCCCTCTGTGGGGCGCCCTGGCGCCACCAGCCCAGCACATCTGCAGCCCTGCTCAGCAACCATTCGCGCCCAGCGCCCCCCCCCCCCCCCCCCCCCCCCCCCCATGGGGCGCCTGGGCGCCAAAAACCCTGCACTACACCTTTTCTCCATCAATTTGTGTGCTCTGTTTCATGTTCTTTTGTCTTTCATGCATTGCTTTGTTATCCTTTATGTGTTTCTTGTCATCTATGAATTGTTAAGCCTTGGTTTTGTAGCAAGTTCAAAGTTTGTTGCTAATGTTTTCTCTTTAAGGCTAACATGTTATACCATTTGTTTCAAACTTGAAAACAGGCATGGCTTCATCCTCTAACCCCAAAAGAGTCAAGACTATAGGGCATAAGAAGGACAAGGGCAAGAAGAAAATTCCTCTCTGAAAAACATGAGGCCCATTTCCAGGTGGTCCAAAACCGCCGATTGCTGATGGAGAGGAAAGTGGAAATGTTAATTTTGGAGGCCCCGCAATTTGCTGATGAGCTTGCACGGAGGCATTGGATGCGTATCCTCCATTATGCTGAACCTGCGAGCATTGCAATTGTCAAGGAGTTTTATGCCAATGCTCGCCACTTCTCTGATGGGGAGGAGCCATTTTTCAGCTATGTTAGGGGCCGAAGGGTCCCATTTGATGCGGCCACCATTAACACCTTCCTCAACACCCAGTGGCCCGAGGACACTGCCTCATGTGAATTTGCTGCTGCCCGTGCTAATCGTTTTCGGGAGGTTGATTTTGGGGATGTCGAGCGTGTCCTTTGCATTCAGGGGGGCCATTTCTACAGAAATCTTCAAGACAAACCTCTCAATATCAAGCGCGCATTCCTCCAACCATTGTACAAATATTGGGTGGTCTTGCTTCATGCCAACATATCCCCGTGCTCTCATGTCTCTGACCTTATTGCCAGTCGTGCAGTTCTTCTCTATCACATCATTCAAGGCCGGCAGGTCAATCTTGGTCAGTGTATTGCTCAGGAGATTTTCGACTGTGCTCAAACCGCAAATTCGAAGGCCCCCCTGGGACATCCTTCTCTCATCACACATTTATGCGAACTTGCTGGAGTTGACACCTCAGAGGCACCATTTGAGAGGCCATCAACAGGATTGGTCGGGCCCAGGCAGAGATGATGCGGCAAGCTTTTGGGGCGTCTCACCCTGATTTTATGACTCCAGCCGAATACGATGCCTTTGTAGCTTGGCCTGGGGACCAGGCTCCTACTGCTGGAGGAGGTGGCTCTTCGTCTGGAGCACAGGCCATGGAGGAGGATGGCACTGAGGTAGAGGACATTGAGGATGATGAGGATGACTATGATGAGGATGACTATGAGGAGGATGACTCAGATGCTGGGACGGAAATTCTTGACCTTGATGAAGATGAGGATGATGACTGAAGCTTATGACCCCAGGCTCTGTCAATGCACTACATATTGGGAAACTTTTATTGTTCTGTCTTGTTTTTAAATTAAGTTTTTCGTTTCGTTTAACTGTTTGAACTTGGCTTGACGGTTAGTTTGGTGACAATGTTTTGATATTAAACCATCTTTGTGATTTTGGAAATTTTTGTATGTTTGCTCGTTTTGTGTGATTTCTTTGAGATAATTGGTTTGAGATGTGAAGCTTTGATTGTGGTTGTTCATGATTGTTTGAGATTATGCTAGGTTTTTCTTGTGGTCAGTATACAGGGAATTGTGTTTGAAAACAAAAATGTGGAACCCTATGAAACCTAGTGAGATGTTGTGCCTCAGAATTTTTGTTAAGTAAGATCATGTTGGAATCGCAATTGATTTTGCCTGATTGTCTCTATGTGAATCGTTTACTTGCTTGTTTCATATGATCAAGGCCATCTTGTTCTTCTATCTTGTCTATGTTTTGAACCCAAGAGCTGTTGTAACCCTGTGAATCTAGAAGAAACATTGATCCCATCCTTGAACCTTTTGACCAATATTGAAAATTTTGACCCCCTTACTTTGAGTTAAGTAGAGCATTCATTTTGGTATAGGAAAAAGGTTTAAGTTTGAGGTTGTTGAGGTTACAAAAAGAAAGTGACAAGAAAAGCGGAAAAGAAAAATGAAAAGAAAAAGAAGAATAAGGAACAAGATCAAGAAAAAGAATCAACAGATGATAAGTGGGAAAGAGAATTGAGAATTGGTTGTAATTGATTGAAGTTAAGAAGAGGAGTATGTTGACTTATGCTGATTTGAATGCTCTCTTAGCTAAAGGTGTTTTGAATCTTGAAAAACCAAAATTCATTCTTAGCCCAACCAAAAATACAAGCCTCAAAAGTCCTTGTAATGTAAACTTGCAGGTGAATGTATTCATTGTGGTGGAAATGAAAGGCAAAGTTGAATTGTGTGACCTTGTGTTGCTAGAGTGAAAAACACACATCCTTATACACTAGAGTGCTTGAGAGAAACAATTTCATTGGTGAGAGGAAAGGGTCCATATTAGTGTTGAAAACACTTTTGCCATGCTTATTGATCCCTTTTAAAACCATGCATGAGTCTTGTGATACTTGTTCGATGAGCACCATGGTTGAAATTTTCTTAGTCAAAAAATTCATCGTCTCAAGTTGATTTTACCATGATGAGCAAGCTTGAATGGTTCTTACTTGTTTTGAATATTGAATCGTTGAAAGTGAATTATCTGTCTAAGCCTAGTTCTCCTTTTTGCTTGAGGACAAGCAAAGTTTTAAGTTTGAAGTTTTTGATAACGGTAAATATTACCATTATCTATGGTACAATTGTCATACCAAATCAACATTCCTGAAGCTTTAAACACGCTTAATCCTCTTGGATGATCTAACTTTGTGAATAAACTCAGCTTAGGTTATACACAGTAGTTTTCATCACCAATACTTCACATTTTGTAGGAACTTGTTTTGCTTTGGAAGAACAATCAAGCTTTGAAGAGTGGAGAACCAAGGAGGAGCTAAAAAGATGAAGAATTGGAGAGGGAAGCCTGCAGAACTGGCGCCCAAGCGCCCCTGAAGGGCGCCCAGCGCCCTTCAACTCGCACTTTTTGCCCATTATTCACGCCTGGGCGCCCCCCCAGAGGGCGCTGGGCGCCATTTGTCTCGTACTTTTGCTGTATTTCTGGCGCCAGGGCGCCCCAGGAAAGGGCGCTGGGCGCGAATCCTTGCTGAGATGGCACCTGAGAACTATAAAAGGCACACAGTTTTCGAGGGTGAGGATCTTCTTGGCGGCTGAGACCTAGGGAAGCGTTCCTACACCTCTTGGAGCTGGTTTTGGACAGTGGGAGCTCTCCTTTCCTCCTCCTTGAGTCTCATCTTCACCATTTTCACTCCATTGTAAGCTCAAGCTCTCCATTAATGGAGAGCTAAGTTCATTAGTGTTGGAGAGTGATGTAAACTAAGAACTTCTTATGTAAATGCACTTGCTTATAAATGAAAAACGCTTCATTCATTACTTGTTGGTGTTTGTATCTTTTACTTAATGCTAGTTATGACTTGATCAACCATGACTTGATTTTGGGGTTTACTTAAGGTTGGGAAACTTTGGGTGAAACTTGAACTAGACTAAACACCTAAGGGAAATAGTGTCTAGGGATAGAGCTAGGACCGTTAGTTGTCTTGAACTTCTTTTCTTAATGCAGGTGAGTTTGTTGGATTACCAAGGGATTGGGATTTTTCAAATGAACCTAGGCTATCTCACCAAGGGATTGGGTTTTAGTAAATTAGGTAGTGACAAGAATAAGTAATTGAAGGAGAGTGTTGTAGTGCATTTGCATAGCAAGGAATTAGTTGAAATCATTCTCCAACATGTTCATTCCACATAGTCATTAATCATTTTCATATTCACTACTTTTGGCCCCAATTAGTTCAAATTTTACTTATGTATAAAATTTACTTTCATTACATAACATCACCCAAAAATTGGAATCATTCATTAGCTTGAGTTAGTTAGTTATACGGTCGTTAAGTAATACCGAAGTCTCTTGGGAAACGATATCCGGTCTTACCGGTTTTACTACTTGCACGATTTGGTACACTTGCCAAAGAGTTAACAACAAGGTCAAATTGAAACCGAATGTCATGTTAGTGAGTCTGAAAAAGATGATGATGTATGTGATGGTGATGTTCGTAGTTGGAGTTCTAGTGGTGAGGATGACAATGTTCATTGCAATGTGGATGTTCCTAGTATGGATGACCTAGTTGACTATGATATCCAAGAAGAGGTTGGGCATGGAGTTAGGAATTCTTTTGGTGAAATTGAAGTTGATGTGGAAGATGATGCACCATCATGGACTCCCATTTCCGATAGTGATGAAGATGTTGGTATAAATATTGAGAAGGATAGAGGTCTGTCTGATGATAATTGGGAATCAGAAGAATTGCTTAGTGGAGGAGAAAGTGATGAAGAAGATGATGACCAAGAAAGTTATGGAAAATTTGTAACATTTAGTATGCCTAAAACAATGGTGGATTACAAGTGGGATTTGGACACTTATTTTCCTAACAAGTAAGATATTCTGGATGCCATAAAAACATATGCAGTAGAAAATGGGAGAAATTTATCATATGTCAAAAATGATAAGAAGAGAATTAGAGTGAAGTGTATGGGTGCTAAAGGAAAGTGCCCCTAGATGGCATACTGTGGTTATATGAATGTAGTACGAACGTGGCAATTAAGGACTATTGTTGACAACCACACTTGTAGTAGAGAGCACAAAGTCAAATTAATGAATTCAAAATGGCTAAGTAAGAGGTTGGAGAAAACCGTGAGAGAAAATCCCAAAGTCAAGGTAGGGGAAATTCGTGACAAAATAAGTAGAAAGTGGAATGTTGGTGTATCTAGATCCATGGCTTTTAGAGCAAAGTCCATTGCTTCAGACCATGTAGATGGGTCTTTCAAAGAACAATATAAAAGGATCTATGATTATACAAATGAGCTCTTAGCTCGTAATCCTGGATCCACAGTGAAGGTGGAAGTGGAAGAGAACGTAGATGGCCATATTTTCAAGAGGTTCTATGTTTGTCTTAAGGCCTACAAGGACAGTTTTGTTTTCTGCAGGCCAATTATAGGGCTGGATGAAGCTTTTTTAAAAGGTAAATATGATGGTGAATTGCTAACTGCTATTGCAAGAGACGCAAATGACTAGATGCTACCTGTAGCACATGCCATTGTCGAAGTAGAGAATAAGGAAACTTGGAAATGGTTTCTGGAACTTCTTGTTGAAGACATTGGTGTTTCACTGACATTCATATCAGATCAATAAAAGGTTATTCACATCCCTTTTTCTTAAATTAGTAATTTCATTTTCATTACAATTTATATGAGACATTTAACAACACTGCCAATTTAAAATTACAGGGCTTAATGCAAGCTTTTCAAGAGGTGCTTCCTAGAGTTGATCAAAGGTTTTGTGTTAGGCACCTTTACGCAAATTTCAGAAAAAAATTCCCTGGAAAGCAGCTAAAGCGGATGATGTGGAAGGCAGCGACAACAACTCATCCACAAGCATGGGAAACCGAAATGAAAAGAATAAAGGAAGTGAACCTTGAAGCATTCCAATACCTTATAAAAATTCCTCCCAGGTATGATCATCTTTCCTATTCTGTTTTTATGTGATTCATTTAATAGTTCTAGAAGTAGCAGAATGTGTTACTCATATTTGATTTTGATTTCATTCAAATGTAGACACTGGTCACGATCATGGTTTACCACCACTTCAAAGTGTGATACTTTGGTAAACAACATGTCAGAGGCATTCAATTGTGTGTTGGTCCATACAAGGTTAAAGCCAATCATAACCATGTTGGAGGAGATCCGCCTTTACTTGATGAACAAATGGGCAAAAAACCGAACCAAAAGTCAATCAATGTCTGGATCCATTTGTCCTAAAATCAAGAGTAGACTGAATAAGGAGTCCCAGATTACCAAATATTGGATTCCTAGGTAACTTTAATATATTAACCTTTTATAATTTTTAACACCATGTACTGGGGATATCTCATTTTTAATTTTGTTTTTCCAGCTGGTCAGGACTGAAGCTATTTAAAGTTCGTCATATTTCCCAAGCTGGGGACAAATTTATAGTTGATATAGACAAATTTGAATGCACATGCAGGAAATGGGCTATCTCGGGCATTCCATGTTGTCATGCATTGGCTGCTATGAAGTTTGTGAATTTGGATGCAGAGGAATTCATCCCAGTTTGTTTTTGGAAGTCCACATATGAAGAAATGTACTCTTCCGTTGTCTATCCAATTAATGGTGAGAATATGTGGCAGATCACCCCATATAATGAAGTGCTCCCTCCAAAAAAGAGAACATTGCCAGGGAGGCCCAAGAAGAAAAGAAGATTGCAGGAATGAGAGTTAGTTAGGGACGAAACAAGAATGAGGAAAGGTGGTATACATAAAAGATGTGGCATTTGTAAGGAGCTGGGTCACAACAAAAGAAATCAACCCAAACTGGTGAAGTCAATCCTGACCAAACTCAACAAATGAAAAAACCATACCATCATCAAATCAGCCTTAAGCAAGGAAGATGTTTTTTGTAGCAGTTGTTTTTTGAACATTGTAATGATGTAAAAATATTCTGATATTGATACCAGTTTGCTGTAATGAGTTATTTAAGAAGTTATTTAAAAAGTTTTTGTTATCTCTTGCAGTGATATGTAGTGCCTGTTTCTACTCTGTCTGCACATACTGTTTTTGAATCATACTCATGTGATTATTTAAACTATATATAGCATGTGACCATGCTATCATGCTGTCAAAGTCTTTGATCCATTAATGTCATCTGAACCAACTCCATTTGTTCAATGATTCTGGTGTTCAAATATTAGAAGGAATAATTAACGAATGTGTTGTTTTCAGAGTTCTTGATTTGGTTTTGAGGGTTGCTTTCAATAGGTGCAAAAGATAGGTTTTCAAATTGAAGATGATTACTTCTATACAGATAGCATGTTGTATATGCAACAAAATATATATATATATATATATATATATATATATATATATATATATGTGTACACTTTTCCAATTAAACCAAATTCAACTTTTGATATATATATTTTGATATATATATTGATTCACGTGTTTGTGACAAATAGCATATTGATTTCAAACAATATTTCCTCATGTAAGGTTCCACTTGTTACTGCAACTCATGCCACTATCCTTGTATATGTAAATCATAACACTAGTTCCCAAAGAGTTGGGAAGTAACTCTGATCCTCCTCAGGTAGTATTAAAACACTGAGAGTAGGAACTGCTTTAACTTAATCCAATATACAAAGTTCATATTGCTACACTACTTTCAAACAAAAGATCGACTACTTTAACTTAAGATCAAAATTTTATCCATATTAAAACCATATTAATGATGCCTAATGCAGTAAAGCAAATACCTACTACAATCCATGACAATAAGCAACTATGTGCCCATGTTCTCTATGTTATCATCCTTCATTCCAAGACTTTAAGTTCCTACGGTAGCTGTGTAAAGCAACTTTCAAATAAGACACAAACAGAGATTCTTTGACCAAGTTGATGATGCATCTTAATTGATGACCGAACCCTTTGTTGCTTGATTATCTTGGGGTTGTGCTATCCAAACTTTATTCAAAACTCAACCAAGAAAGCCCCAGAGTACAATCCAAGACGATCAAGTAGATAAAGCAATCGTCAAAATCCAACCAGATGGACCATCAATGAAGACGCAACCCAAGATTAACAGTACTCAAAAAAGATATGCCATAACAGTACTCAAAATGATAAGCCATAACAGGACTCAAAAAGATATGCCATAACAGTATTCAAAATGATAAGCCAATTCAGCTTATGCCTTGAAACTCATTAAGTGTTGCATGCAGCAAAATAAAAGGGGCATCGAAACATACAGGAAACAGTAATATAAGCTCAAGAGTAGACTGAATTTATAACAACTCTTCCATTTCATTAATTTCATTAATTTCATTACAACAAACCAAACCTACAACAAAGTTACAAGAAATGATCCCTTCCTCATCAACATTGAAACTATAACTATCAGTATTACACATATAACACAAACCAACAACATCAGCACCTTCAACCACTTCTGAACATTGAAAACTGATTTTTCTAAATTCAATATCATTTTCCTAATACTATCCATGTCTTCACTGTTAATCAGAGTTTCTTTGTTTCCTTCACTGTTGAAGAAGCTACCCCTTTCGTCACCTCCAATATCATTGCACCATTTGAAGAAGTTGCAACCACTTTCTTCACCACCATTATGTAAAGACAACATTCAACTTAATTAGGGAATACCACCTTCTTCTCACGAACTGTACCACAACTTAATTAGGTTGAGTTGAATCAAACATACCTTATACTTGGAGCATCCCAAAAATTGCTTGCCCCGATTCTTTGTAGTTTTCGTAGTTCTCACCACACAACTCTCACCATAGTAGCAGATGGGTGAACACGTACCATTTTGCTTCCGCCTAGCGCTGCAACTCGATGAATAGCAAGAGTGCTCCTTCGACATTGTGGCAAAACACCCACCCGCGTCGCAGAACTACATCCTCCACGAACCCTAACTTCCCACAATCTTATGGAACGAACCCTAATTTCCCACGCAAAATCTATGCTCACCAAAGAAAACCCAGCCAAAGAAACCCAAAGTGGCAGTTTTCCCCAATTTCGCAGACACCAGTAATTGTGACCCCAATTTATGAAACATTCCTTTAATATGCTTAATAACTTCATTTTTTTATATATTTTCATTTATTAATTTATTTTCCATTAAGTTAAATCCACCTAAGCACTTAAATCTGTGTCACACGGAACCATCAGACTGCCACATGGTCATAAACTTGATGTCGTTATATACATTTAACGGAAAGGGTCTTATTGAATCAAATTGACTAAATTAGGGACCTAATTGATCACTTCTAAAATTGGAGGACCCAATTGAAACAAAACCCCCAATTTAGGGACCTACGAACCTATTAAACCATAAGTTTATATAATGTTTAAAATCATATGAATATTTTAGAAACCTCTATAGAATAAGTTATAATCCTTAGATTAATGTAGTGGTGACAAGATCTTAACAATTGATTGAGGAGATTTCACTAATATAAATATGAGTGATTGAATCATTTTTAGCCAAAAAATTGTACGAACTTAAAATTACAAGTCTTTTCCTTTCTCAAAATCTTTTAACCTCTCTCAAATTTTTAAACACTTCCTTCAAGCCTCTAAAGTTTCCTTCGAACAAAGTGGTATCAAGAGTCATAAGATCATAATAGAAATGAAAAATACTGAAGTTCCTTTTTAAGTCCCGATGCTCACCAAGAGCAACATAACAATTGGAGCTTAAGGGTAATAGCTCTCTTTGGTGCACATGATGTGTAGGAGTTGGTCGAGAAGGGCTACATCGAGCCAGAGAATGTAAACTGTCCTTTTCAAGCTCAAAAGGAAAGTTTAAGAGACTCAAGGAGAGAGACAAGAAAGTTCTCTGTCTAATCTATCAAGGATTAGGCGAAGATACTTTTGAGAAGATTTTTGGAATCAAGGAAGCGTAAGATAAACTTAAGATCTCTTACAAAAGAGCTGATCAAGTAAAAAAGGTATGTCTTCAAACTTTAAGAGGAGAATTTGAAGTTTTGCATATGAAGGAAGATGAACTTGTCTTTGATTACTTTTCAATAGTTTTAGCGGTTACTAATCAACTAAAAAGAAATGGTGAGAAGTTAGATGATATAAAACTTATGAAGAAAATTCTTAGATCATTAGACCCAAAGTTTGAACATATTGTCATCATTACCGAAGAAACCAAAGACTTGGAGGCCATGTCAATAGAGCAACTTTAGTTCGTTGTAAGCTTATGAAGAAAAGAAAAAGAAGAAGGAAGAGATAATGGAGCAAGTCCTCAAGGCATAAGTTGATTCAAGAAAAGAAGAAAAACCACACAACTAATCAAGACTAATTTGTAGTCAAGAATAAGCGTAGATATCGATGCTCACAAGGATTGAGGCCTAACAACAATAATCAAAAAGGAGAAAGCTCTATAAGAAGTTGTGGGAGAGGAAATCCGAATTCAAGGTATGACAAGTCACTCTCAAGTGTTACAATTGTGATAAATTTAGATATTATGCTTCTGAATGTAGAACCCTTAGAAGAAATAAAGTCTAAGAGAAAGCTAAATATGCTGAAGAAAGGTGTTAAGAAAATGGTACCTTAATACTGGCTTACAAGGGCCATGATAGAGACGAGGATAATCAATGGTACCTTAACATGGAGCAAATAATCATATGTGTGGAAAAAGAAGCATGTTCGTGGAGCTTATAATGAATAGTAAAGGGAAACGTGGCTTTTGAAGATGAATCAAAGGTGACAGTGAAAGATAAAGGTAATATCCTCGTCTGACTAAAGAATGGAGAACATCAATTTATTTCCAACGTATATTATGTATGTGCCAAGTATAAAGAGCAACATCTTGAGCTTAGGAAAACTCTTAGAGAAAGGTTATGATATTCAACTTAAGAATAATAACCTTTCTATAAGAGATAATACAAATAAACTCATTGCAAATGTACCAATGACAAGAAATATAATATTTGTTCTCAATATTCAAAGTGATGATTCACAATGTCTCAAGATGTGATACAAAGATGAATCATGGCTTTGGCATCTTCAATTTGGCCATCTTAATTTTAAAGGATTAGAGTTGCTCTCAAAGAAGGCAATGGTGAGGGGGTGGCCTTGTATTACTCACCTCAATCAAGTTTGTGAAGGATTTCTACTTGGAAAACAATTTAAATTCAGTTTTTCAAAGGAGTCAAACTCAAGAGCTCAAAAGCCATTAAAACTCATATACACATATATATGCAGCACAATCAAGCCAAGATCACTCAGTAAGTGTAGTTATTTCCTTCTCTTCATTGATGATTTTTCAAGAAAAATATGGATATATTTATTCAAAGAAAAATTAGAGGTATTCAAGAACTTCAAGAAGTTTAAAGCTCATGTTGAGAAGGAAAGTAGCCTTGTGATCAAAGCTTTAAGATCCGACCGTGGAGGAGAGTTGACATTAGAAGAGTTTCAGAAGTATTGTGAATACAATGAAATTAGACAACAATTGACATAACAATAAAAAAATGGAGTGGGTGGAAGGAAGAATAGAACAATCCTGAAGATGACAAAGAGCATGCTTAAAAGCAAGAGACTTCCAAAGAAGTTTTGGACTAAAGTCATTGCATGTACGGTTTATCTTACCAACCATTCTTCAACAAGAAGCGTGAGTGGAAAAACACCATAAGAAGCATGGAGTGGAAGAAAGCCAAATATTTCTCATCTCAGAGTCTTTGGAAGCATAACTCATGTCCATGTACCAAATAAGAAGCGAAGTAAGCTTGATAACAAAATTGAAAAATACATCACACCAACTCCAAAGGGTACAAGTTCTACAATCTTGATACAAGGAAAACAATCATCAGTCGAAATGTAGTGTTTGATGAAGAAGGAGAATGAGATTGGTTGACAAACTGTGAGGATTGTAACTTCTTCTCGTGCATTGAAGAAGATGACATGGAATAACCACAAAAATTGCTACCCCATCTACTTCACCAAATACAACCCTTCAAGAAGATGTAAGCTCAAGTGAAAGAACTCCACATTTTTTAAGTTTGCAAGAAATCTATGAGGCAACTGAAAATTTAGACAATGTTACCTTATTCTATCTATTTGTGGACTATGAGTCCATGAACTTCTAAGAAGCAATTGAAAAGAAGAGTTGGAGAAATGCTATGGATGAAGAGATCAAGGCAATAAAGAAGAATGATACATGTGAGTTAATCTTGCTTCCTAAAGGGCACAAAGCAATTGGTGTCAAGTGTGTTTATAAAGCAAAGAAGAACTCCAAAGGAGAAGTTCAAAAATACAAGGCAAGATTGGTAGCGAAAGGCTATAGTCAAAGAACTGACATTAACTATGATAAGGTATTTTTTCCAGTTGCTCGACTAGAAATTGTTATAGAATTATTATATCATTAGCAGCTCAGAACAATTGGAAGATAAATCAAATAAATGTCAAATTTATCTTCTTAAATGGAGTTCTTGAAGAAGAAATCTACATTGAGCAACCACAAGGATACAAAGTCAAGTGTGAAAAAGACAAAGTCTTGAAATTAAAGAAAGTTCTTTATAAATTGAAACAAGCTTCTAGAATTTAGAATGTTTGAATTAATAAGTACCTACAAGTCTCTATACCTTTTCAAAATTTGATTTAGAGTAACTTCTCTATCTATGATGCAGTACTTTTTACAATATTGTCTATGAATTTAGCTTAAAGTAAGAAATAGATGGACAAATAGTTTTTTCATAAAATTATTAAAGTTATAAGAGGAAATGTTTCTAAAAGGAAATATGTTAGT
Source organism: Vigna mungo (assembly GCA_036885675.1). Classification (NCBI taxonomy): domain Eukaryota; kingdom Viridiplantae; phylum Streptophyta; class Magnoliopsida; order Fabales; family Fabaceae; genus Vigna; species Vigna mungo. The sequence continues at coordinate 9,291,994 of CP144695.1, forward strand.
TTATAGTAACTATGAAAATAATAAGCTATTGTGTTTGATGAGTATAGATATTAAAAAATACATACATGTATCAATCATTATGTATTATATATAAAAAATGTGTGGAATTTTAAAGGTGTGTTTATGTGAGTTATGACAATTAAAAAAAAAAACTTAATGGAAACAGTGTCGAGGAAGAAACAAATGATCTCCTTACTAAGTTGTTATGGTACTTGTGAATAATATTTAAGTTTAAAATATTGTTTGTAAGATGATGAAAAAAAAAACCTAACATGACACAATAAAAAATGTGATGGATTTGTTTTCCATTTAGTTGATACTCCATGAAACTCTTCTAGGTTTGGAATAGAGTTAAGAAACTTCCTAAATGGGCTAACGACAAATGAGATAAATTTATATGGAACTTTACTAGTAAACATAATTTATGATAAATTTGTTGTCATTTACAATTTGATTCTTTAGTTATGCACGAAAAAATATGTAATGTTATGTACAATGATAAAGGGATTAGGTGACAACTTGTTATTGGTAATATGGAAACATGACACCAAGGTTGAGGAGGAAACATTGTAAGTACACTGAACATAAAAGTTTTTAGAATGAATACTTTTGTTGTTTGTATGCACATTTTCATGCTAGATAAATTAAATATTATTATAGGAGAAAATTTTCATGTCAAATATTTCAGTAATATATACAATTTTGGACAAGTCATATTTCATTTCATATTCTCAATTTTTATGCAAATTACGTTTAACCAATAATTCCATCCATTTTACGTCAATTGAGTATATAAAGTAGGGGAAATTATAAATATATAGATTTGCTGTGCCTAAATTCATCTAAAAGTCTTTGAAACACAAAGATGAAAATCCAACAATTAATACCTACAAATATGGATATAAGTGTCTCACAAATACACACATATACATACATATATATATATATATATATATATATATATATATATATATATATATATATATATATATATATATATGGCTTCATTTTGTTATTTTGTAATTATGATACTTTTAAGTAGTTACTTTGTCATCATATAGGGACTACATTATTGTATAGTTGTATTAGTTATATCACAAATCCACCAATGAAATGAACAATTTATGACAATTGACAACAAGTTTAGATTTTTCTAATCTCTTTTAAAGTATGTTATTGAGTTACATGTCTATTTCCTTTAGTAAGAATTGTGGCTATAGTGCATATATTTTTAAGTGGAAGAAGCATAACAGGAAGACCATTACATTTTGTTTATCCTAAAGTTAGTGAACTTTTAATACCAACATTAATTACTTTATTTATAAACTTTGAATAATTCTTTGATTTGATTCTAATTTTAGTGTGATAGAAAAAGTGTTTTATTTGAATGTGATTATTACGTTGCGTATTGAATAAGAGTCATCCTTTATAAAAAAAAAAATACTAATTCTAGAATAAATATAATCATTTACATATTTAGTTAAATTTATATTTCTTTTTATAAGAATTGATTGTTAACAATGTTACAACTCTTTGATAAAATCTTCTTCTCCTATGTTGATATGCTGTCGATGAGGCAACCATGAACAAATTATATTTTTCACCATAAATAGGAGTCAAGTTAACTTAAATTTAAATACTTCAGGTTTCTTTTATATTTGTTTGAAATATTGGGTAGTTTAGGTTAAATTAGACAATTTGATTGGGACTAGTTACAATGTTTTATTTCATGTCTATACTAAAACTTTTTTTTTTATGTACATTATTTTTCTTTCTATAGGTTTTGGTTTGATGTAAAAAAAAAAATTAAAAAAAATAATCATATTTTTTATGTCAGATATGTTAAAATTAACGTAAATATTGACCATCACAAAACATTATTATACATTACTTCTATGACAGGTATATAAATTATGTATACGTTAACTTTTTTTTGACATCGAGTCTCATGATAACGTCAAAGCCATCTTTTAATTTACATGTTAATTAGTCTGATGTAAAATGTGCTCATTTTTAAGGTTTTTTTTTTTTGTTTACATTTGGATTAATCATGTTTCATTTACATGTCTTTATTTGGAAGAAATGGTCGTAAATATGTACAATAAAGTCATAGAAGCATAAAACAACTTTTTGGTTAATAATAAAGTCGTAGACATCAAAGACGATCGACTTTTGTTAGTATTAACTTTAATTAACCATACATTTAATTTTTGATTAAGTTGAAGTCATAGTTTCATTGAGTGGCTTCTTCCCAAAACAAAGTTGTGCTAGGCATATGAGTAACGTCTTTTAAAATAACTTACATTGAAGTCGTTTTTGGATATGATGACTTTTGTTAAAATAATTTTCACTAAATTTGTGTAATGGATACGCAACTTTTGCCAAAATAACTTCTACGGATATATGACAACTTTTGCTAAAATAATTACCACTAAATTTGTGTCATGGATAGATTACTTTTTACCAAAGTTTTTAACAAAAAATATCATACACTAAGTCATAATATCATACAACGAATTCAAAATAAATAAAAATAAATCAAAGTCATTATAAAATAATAGCTTGAGTTTAGAAAGACCATAATACCAAAATAAATGAAAGACAACTTCTATTGTTAATTCTTTTTAGAAAATTTTTAGTTAAAGTGGTCATAGACAAAGATGACTTCTGTTATTAAAATTTTTAAAATACTTTAACTAAATTTGTCATAAAAAAGATGATGTTGATTTTAATACCAAAATCGTCACATGGAAAGAGGATTTTTTTTCAGTGAAGTCAAATTAAGTGTAATTATTGTTAATCAAATTAATTGTTCATACTCACGACTTTAACATTAATTTGATTAACAATAATTAATCAAATTAATTTCTGTGTAATATTACACAGAAATTGCGAAAAGTTTTCATAACTTTATTCAATGGTTAAAAGTCGTCTATGAATGTGATAACTTTTCACAACAAAATTATGCTTTGTAAGCACAACTTGATTCACATGTATATATATTTTTTTTAAATAAACTTAGATATGTAATTTTGAGATGTAATTGACCTGTTCGATAAAAAAAAACTGTTTTTTACATCTTATGTTCATATGATTTAATTTGACCGTATAAACACTATTTTCTATCGGTGGAAAGATTTTTTTTATTAATATTTTAAGGATTACTTTTATAGATTTATATGCTATAGTTTTTGTTTTTTTGTTTTTCATGTTAATAGCAATTATGTTTTAGATTGATATTATTAATATTATTTTTTAATCTTTAAATTATTGTTATCTCTCCCTTGACGTTAATAAGAGTTTTCTTATCTAAATGATGGGAAGACTATTTTCTTAGATGTTAACTAGATTTTTCAAATCGATGTAAATAATTTTTTGTTTTATTAATATTTGTAGTAATTGGTTTTTATTAATGCCACCAATGTTATTTTTTTCAATAGTTTGTTATGATTTTATTTTCTAATGTTGACTAAAAAATCTTTCACCAATTGTTGTTTAGGATATTCTAATTGATATTGGTTGAAAAGTTGACAAAAGATACTCCAACCAATAAACAAAAGAAGAATAACTATGATTCATGTCAATGTAAGATAGTTGCAATTAAAATGAACTGAAACAATTTCAACCAATGTTAATTGAAAAAAAAAAAAAAATCCTTGTCAATATATCACGTGTAAAAACTTGCTAGACTTTAACTAGAAGTTAACATAACTAATATCGATTAAAAGTTATTAATGGATATTTTAAACTTATTAATTATTATTTAATATTTAAATAAAAAAATTATATTTGATGGGAATTGAAATATTTAATGAAAAATTTAATAAATTTAAATTATTTTATTCAAACTTAATATATTTAAATGTTTTAAAAGTCACAAACTCTATAAAAAGTGAAAAAAAAATGCGGTAAACACTGAAAACCTAATTCAACGATTCTGTAAAATCCTCTCCCACTTTTTTTCTGGGAGTTTTAAGGTTTATAGTTTGTGATTGAGTGTTTGTATTTTTTTTAAAAGGTCATGTATATCACTTAATGACACCACGATCTCTTCTTATAAAGAATATTAAATATGTTTTTAATCTTTAAATTTAAATATAAAATTAAAATTTGTTACTAATCTCAATTTTAATACATTTTAATTTTTAAAATTTAAAAATAAATAAATATATTCTTTTTAATTGAATGACATTAATTTTTTAAAGCTAATATTTAAGATATTTACATCATTTAATACACACTAACTTAAAATATCATTTAACATATAAAAAAGTTATGGTTGTTAAATTAAAAAAGACTATATGAAAGTTTAAAATAAGAATGAATTTGAATTTCAGATATAAATTAAATCATACTTAACCCTTACAAGAAATACTAATTGACTCCTTACACGGGTGTCTTTTGCCTTGCATGTAATGGCTGTTAGATGAACATTATTATTTTGGATTGAAACAGAAGAAAACAATTCTGGGACCATATTCAAACATGGAATAGGTCATGGAAAAGAAGGGTTAGGGTAGCTTATTAGCCTATTAAGATCATCACTAATAATAACTTAAGACGAGTGAAAAGGTGAAGAAGGACATGCTAACCCTTTGACAAGTAGCACTGGCTTTGAACCAATCATATAAATTAAAACTGCATAATATAAAAAGGGAATATTTCGAAGAGGCATCTTTATTAATATCCTATGCCCACATGATTGAAATTAATATTAGGGATTAATTAATATTCGACTCTCTCAGTTATTTAATCTAATCAAACCTCAAAAACGCATGGAGTTACGTAACGGTTAACTGATGCATACTTGTATGCATTCACACCATGAACTTATTAATCGTCACGTTGACACCATTACCAGTTTTTATAACATATCCAAGTTATTTTCTAATATGTTTCAAACGACACTTGCAATAATTATATTCATATACACAGTCCACAACTTTATCTTTCTTTCATCTAATATTTCTTTTCTTTATCTTTCTTCTGTTAGTATATTATTACATGACCTATATATAACATTGTCTTGTATAAAATACACATCTATCTTTCGTTTTTGACGTTGACTGCATCTAAAACAATTGAAAGGTAATAGGTATCAGATCCCGAGACATACATCTTGAGGTTTGTCTTAGTTTAAAAAGCATCTAGTTAACCAAACATTGACGTTGTTTTACAAAAAATAATTAATATAAGTAAGTAGCTTCTTCGTACAGCACAACAAACAAAATTTTTAACTAAGAGAAAATAAGAGATGAACATGGATTTATATATATATATATATAAGATATCTTAGTTGATAAGAAACTTTTAGGAATGGTACCAAAAGCAAAACAGTCATTACCAATATCAGTAACCGATCTAAAATCTGACTTGAGCGGCAGCAGATATAGTTCTCAACCCTACCAACCAACCGAAACATAATGGTTTTTTGATTGTATAAATACTATAAAAACCAAATAATGAAGTTTGTTTACCTGAAATGAGTAATGCAGATGTATATTTTGTGTTTGTATTGTAAAGGTTATAATCCAGTTTAGGTGAAATAACTCCTAAACATAATAGGTCTACCTAACAAAGTAACTCTTAAACATTCCAAGGGCGAGGAAAAGATGAAGATGATTAGGAGTATTAATTGTTTAATCAACTTGAACATAAAGGATTTAAAAAAACATATTACTATATTGGAATTGTTCATCGTGTTGTGGCAATGCATTGATGGAAAGCCAGTCAATGGGAGTGGACAGCAGAGCAATAGTTTACAACCATGCAGCGTATGGACCGCGTAATAAGGCTTCACCATTGACAAATATTCAGAGGTCTCACTCGCCGCCATGGCTAATAACTGGTTACATCTTACAACTTTGACCACATACCCATGTGACGTCTTCTCACCACCACCAAGCTTCAACCATAATATTAATCAATGCACAATTTGTGTGTCAAATTTCTCCTTTCCAACATCATTTATGACTCAGATTTGGGAGACTAATTAATTAATTTAACCTTTCAATAATTAATAAAAAAAAACTCCCACAAATTATCTTAGCAATTCGGTGTTGACATTTGAAGGGGCTTAGAGAGCTCTGGGATTTGTATTTGTTTAATTGTCTTTGTACCGTGTCTAACTTAGAGTCGTTTGGTTTGTAATATATAGGGCGTGTGTTGTATATTTATGGCATTTATATCTGTGAGTTTGAGGGTGTTCTACCAGCCAGAGAAATAGTGCTAATTGAAGCAAAAAATGTCTAGCCCTAGTAATCCTCCAGAGATAGAAGAGAAGAGAGTTACACAGGTATATATATATATGCTTCTTCTTTTCCTTTTCCAATTCTTTCTTCCTGTGAAAACTACTATTTTTGAATAATTTTTCTTTGTTTTGCACTCATGAATATCCTTTTAACTTTGATTATATATACCTTTTTCAGTCTCAGGATATTTCTTTACATCATATGAATCAATAAATTAACTTTTTGCTTAGAGTTATATGAAAGTCTAGAGAGGTTTGTGTTCTTGTTATGTAGACCTCAAATAGACCAACCATTGTATGAACAGACCACACAGTAGTTTGACATGAATATATATATGTGTGTCACTCTAAATAATGAAACATAATCCTAAGTTTGTCGAATTTTAAATTTATTGGTTGTCTTTGAAAAGTACTTTTGTCTTGTGCTATGCGAGTCTGTATGGATGATAAATTGAGGGATGAAATGGCTGATTATTGTAATTATCGTTGTTTTGAAATCTAGGAAGATAAAGTAAAATCTGCTAAAACTGAGATGGGTGAGGTGAAGGAAGAAAATGAGAGATTGAAGAAGACGCTGGAAAGAGTAGAAAAGGATTACCAATCCCTTCAACTCCGTTTCTTTGACATCCTTCACAAAGATGTTCTAAAGAAGGGTGTGATTACTTCCCATGATGATCAAAGTGAAGAGCCTGAGTTTGTCTCACTTTGCCTTGGAAGGAGTCCAACGGAGCCTAAGAAGGAGGCAAGAATTGGAGACTTTGAAAAACTGACAGAAGAAAATGTTGGACCCAACCTTACTCTTGGATTAGACTCCAAACACTTGTTGGAGATGGAGATTGTGTCTGATTTGAGTCCGAGGAATAGCTCAGAAGAACCAAAGGAAACGGAAACAGAAGGAACACTGTCAACAAATCAATCAGCAAAAGTGATAAATGTAAATACCGACATTTCAGATCAAATGCCAGCCAAGAGAGCAAGAGTATCTGTGAGAGCTAGATGTGATACTCCAACGGTTAGTATCAAAGAAAATGTTTTGTTTTTAGCTTTTGTTTGATAAACAGTCATAAAAATATTACTTTGTTTTTAATTGTTTTCAAAATTAAAAAAATAGTTTTCTTAGAACAGTAACAAAGAAAAATGAAAGTGATGTTTTTCTTAGTATTTGTGAAAACAATACTGCACACTTATATTTTCATTCTTGTAATCTATTTGATTTTAATATACTTTTGTTATGTTTGTTGTCTAATAGCTATCCTTGTTCTTTTCAAACAGATGAATGATGGGTGTCAGTGGAGGAAATATGGACAGAAGATAGCAAAGGGAAATCCATGCCCGAGGGCATACTATCGTTGCACAGTTGCACCAACATGCCCAGTTAGGAAACAGGTACTGTATGCATTATAAATTTAAAATATTTTTACATAAACATCAATTAAAAAGATAATATGAAAATAGTGCACTTTGATCTCAAATAAACATACAAGCTCATATATGTATGTACATTAGCATTGTTGTATACTAATTGAATTTGTTTCAGATGTATATATTATTGAATAACAAAACCCAAATTTAATGCATTTCAGGTACAAAGGTGTTCCCAGGACCTGTCCATCTTAATCACAACCTATGAAGGAACCCATAACCACCCACTTCCAGTCTCAGCCACAGCCATGGCTTCAACCACTTCTGCTGCTGCATCCATGCTACTGTCAGGTTCTTCAACATCTTCAAGCCACATCTCAGCATCTTTTGGAAATGGTCTAAGTTTCAGTGATCAGTATAACGAATCAAGAGCCAAACAAATCTTCTCACCACCAAACCATGCCTCACCACATATGTTCTCAACAATCACTCTAGACCTTACCTCTTCAGCTCCTTCCTCCTTATCAACACAATTCCACCGTGGTTTAACTTCAACCGTGGCTCCAGTTTCAAACCCAAGATCCTCAGCTAGTCTCAGCTTTTGTTCACCGGACCATAACTTCATACCATCCATTTGGGGTAAGGGGTTCCATGATAATGCCACAACCACAACAGCAATTGACAAAATCCCCACAAGGCCAATTACGCAGCCAAATAATTTCCAACAGCATTTCTACCAACAATGCACAACAAACCAAACTCCTTCCAGAGAAGCTTTGGCAGAAACAATAACCAAAGCAATCAGCACAGACCCGAGTTTTCGTTCAGTAATAGCTGCTGCAGTTTCATCAATTGTTGAACGTGGATCAAACGGTGATAAACAAGAGGTAACAGAGAATGTTCTTGGTTCAGGGTTGAACTTAAAACTTGGGGAACATCTTCAATTGGCTTCACCTAGTCCCTTGAACCAGAACGGGAAAGGATGCTTAACAGGCTACTTAAAAAGTTTGGCCTCTAAAAGTTCCGAGGCTGGAAACTTCATTCTTCTTCAACCACCATTGCCATTTTCTTTCTCCAAAAATGTCACAAATCAGATGAACCGCTATGTTCCAGAAATGGACACGCATCACTAGCTCTCTGTTCCTCTTTGACGTGGCCAAGGTTCAAGATCCTATTCTTTCACGTCAAAAATAGGACCCCACTAACTAGGGATTAAGTTTAGAACAAAAAAGAACTCGTAGAAATGAATGTTGTCTCCCTTCAATCTAGTTATTCCATGCCATTTCATGAATATATATTTGTCGTAACAAAAACAAAATTTCTTGCAATTTTTGTAATACTCGCAATTGCTCATGTCTATAAGCTCATATTTATAAGTAGAGGGTTGAACTTGTTGGGTCACTTTTTTTTTTTAACAAAGTAATATCATAGCTTTGTAGAGAGAGGAAAATCACATATCATGAGAAAAAAGTGAGTGCTTGATTTTTGTGTGTAAAGGAGATGACAAAGGTAGTCAGCAAAATGATGTGTCACAATTAACTAGAAAAACCAACTATGATAATTGGTGTCTATAGATTAAAGCGTTATTGAAATCTCAAGACAATTGAGATATGGTGGAAGACAGATGTTGGCACATATGACAACTTTAAAGAAAACACGTGCAAGAGATGAGTCAGTGTACCTTCTAGATAATGCAATGGATGAATCGAGATTTGAGAGAACAGTTAATGCAAAGTCAGCAAAAGAAGCATGTGAAATTTTGAAGGTGACATACAAAGGAGATATCCACATGAAGCAGATCCGAGTATAAGCTCTCAGAAGAGAGTTTGAACATATGGAGATGGATCAAAAGGAGGGAGTTGTCGAGTTTATAACTCAAGTGCAAAAGATGTCCAACCAACTTGGAATGAACCAAAAATATGTGCCTCCTAACCGAGTTGCGAAAAAGATCTTGAGAAATCTCGGCTTCCTCGTCCTCTACCTCTAGGATCTCGGCTTTGGCCGGGTTCCCTCTTTTTCTTCTTCTTCCTCATTTGTCAGATTTCTCAAGATCTTCGTTCATTCCAAGTTGGTTGGTCATCTCCTGCACTAGAAGTATGAACTCGGCAACTCCTCCTTTTCATCCATCTCCATATGTTAAAACTCTCTTATGAGAGCTTGTACTTGTACCTTCACGCGGATATCTCCTTTATATGCCACCTTCATAATTTCCCATGCTTCTTTTGCTGATTTTGCATTAGCTATTTTTTGAAATCCCGATTTATCCACTGCATTATATAGAAAGTAAAAAGCAGATCTATGTTTTTTTTCAATGCAGCAATATGGTTCACTGTCTGATGCTCATCATGTGTGGGTTCATTGTACCCGTCCTCCACAATGTCCCATATATCTTGAGATCCAAGAAGAACTTCATCTATAAAGACCAATTATCATAATTGATCTTTTCCAACAATTGTGACACACTCGTTCGGTTGGTCCACTTTTGTCTTTTCTCTCAAAAAAAAGCTCAAAGGCTCACTTTTTCCCTCAAAGTGTTTGATTCTTCTTTTCTTTTTCTTTTGTTTTTTTCTCTGGATACTCATAGCATAAAACTCTCCCCTTTTTTCTTTTTTTATTTTTCTCTTGGGGATAATTGTCATTGAACATTAACAACCTTTAGATAGATACAAAACATTGGACCAATTATAAATAATAAAAACTAACAATAAAATGTCAACTAACTTAAAATAAAATGTAGTTAATCTATCTCTATCTTATATCAATAAAATAAAATAATATTATTCATAAATAAATAGAAAATCAAAACTACTTATCTCTAATTTATCTCAATCAAAATTAAACTAAATATTACTAAATTTAAAACTAATAAAATAAAATTTTAATAAATTCCTAAAATTTAAGTTTATATAAACATAACCTAAACAAAATTTCGTGCAATTTTTGTAATACTCGCAACTGCTCATATCTATTAAGCAACCTATTACAGAAATTACTACATTTTCGTGTATGCACCAATATGTGTTCCTTTTGGCGGCTCGTCGGAAGAGGGAAACGCTTCCGGTTGAAACCTCCGAGCTTCGAAGATTTTATTTATTTTTTTACTGATGGATGTTATGTATAATTAACCGTGATAGATCGATATAGTTATATTACGGGCAAGTTGTAACTCATCTGCAACAGTGCCATGCCATTGCAAAGTTTGGCAGGATTCTTGTAGTATTTCTTTGATCCACTTTAAAATTGTTTTTCAATCTTTCGGTACAAGTGATTTACGTTAGTTTTAATGATTTAATCTATTAGTAACCAAATCCTATACTTAGAGCTAAATATGCAATTTGTTTTCTTTTTAGTTTATATTACTTACATCCATTAAGCTACTTTCCCTCTCTCGATGCTACACTTTATTTTTCATAATGTTAATATAAAATATCAAAGTAGGCAATAGAAGTCATTTTTTTTTCAAATTTACAAGAATGTGAGCAAAACCAAAAATGATATTAATAATTATAAAAAGTGAACACCAATATTTTTATTGTGAAAAAAAACTAAAATTTACATATATAAATCAATAAATTAATTTTTACGAATACAAGAATGGTGAACAACCAGCCAACAATAATATTCTTAAATATAAATAATGAGAAAAAAAAACCCCTAAAATAAAACAGAAATCGAGTTCTTTAACCACATATCTCAACTTAACTATCTTACGGATAAAAAAAAAGTCATACTACACAAAAAAAAAAAAAAAACTTGTCAAAATTTCAATCTTATTAAATCATAAACTAAACAGATATCATTTTTTACTGTAATAACTAAATGAATATCCCAATTAATTTTATATATATCCGCTTTATATTTTCTAAACTCCACAAAATTTACACTCTCTTTTGACTTTTGACTTAAAAGGCCATCTGAACTCATTTTAAGTAAAAGAAAAAATTAACTAATTTAAATTTTTTAAACACATTCAACTCACAATATGATAAGGCTTAATATCTCTATTGGTCCTCATATTTGTTTGCCAATCTCAGTTTGGTCCTCAAGTTTTAAATTCTCTCAATTTGGTCATAATTTTTGTAAAAATGCACACATTACTCCATCCGTTAAGTGCTAGCAAACGATCAGCTGAGCTGTAATTATTTTTAGGGTTAAATATGTTTTTAGTCCCTATACTTTGGGACGATTTTGGTTTTAGTCTCTCTTTTAAACTAAGGTACAATTTAGTCCTTCAACTTTAGAAAACTCTGGTTTTACTCTTTTTTACCAAATTTTTTTAACTTTATTTGTTGTTTCAAGCACGTTTCATTATAGCATTTGGATTGTTTACACTGTTTGACACATTTTTGCTTCAATGTTAATTGAGAAACGCGTTTGAAACAACAAATAAAGTTAAAAAACATTGGTAAAAAGGACTAAAATCAAAGTTTTCTAAAGTTGAAGGACTAAATTGTACCTTAGTTTGAAAGAGGGACTAAAAGCATATTTAATCCTTATTTTTATTATTGTAATTAAATTCAAAGAGTGACGTGTTTCCATCTTAATTCCACCTCAGATGTGTGAGAAACATCTGAAACCAGATCTTTTCCTCCCTTTCCCTTTCTTTGCGTCCTCCTCCCCTGTTGCTGCTTTACCGGCGCCACCACCAACAACCACCATCGTCCAACAAAACACCAAATATTTAAAATTTTTCTCTTATGGTGATATCTATTGCATATCTCTTCATCCCTTCACCAAGCCAACCAAATCATCTCCTTCAAACCCCAAAACCCTCTGCAACAAGCTTTAACTCAAAAGCAAAACCCCACTTCATCTTATTTCTCTTTCTTCTCCGTTCAACTCCACACAAGAGAGACCCTCGTTAATAAGCAACACCCAGACCAAATTGCAGCGTCAAAAGATCGGACCTTTACCCGACCAAGACGGAGGTTGGACTCGAAGACCTCTCCACGCTTGAACCCTCTTCGTTTGGCGGTGGTAGTAGAAGTAGCCATGGTGGCGAAGGAAGGAGAGAAACTCGTCGGAGGCGTCCTCTGATTCCCTGCAAGAACGTGAAGCCGCCGCCGTGGAAGAAGATGACGACAGGAAGGGTGGCGGCAAAGGCGGAAGTAGTGGGAGAGAAGAGGCGAAACCAAAGGTTGCATGGTGACTCCGTCGATAGGGTTGGGATTAGGAGGGAGCTGGGAGTCAAAGAGGTTGAAGAGACGACGATTGACGGTGTTGTTAGAGCGGCGAGAGGCTTTAAGAAGGAGAGAAAGAAGAGATGTCGTCAGACGGAGCTTCCATGGAATGGTTGGTTTGGTGGGTGCATCCATTGCTTGTGGTGGTGAGTTGACTCGGTAGTCACGGTGAATTGATTCGGTGTCCTCACTTCCAGCTACACTGCAGATGAATCATTTTCACCCGAACCCATTAAAGTAGAAGAAGATCAACACAGATTTGATCTTATCCTGACATAATTTCAATATCTCTTCGTTGTTCTCTCTCAAAGTTTCCCTTGCTGCCAATAACAACAACAAACTTTTAATTTTACCATTGAATCACGCTTTTCGTGGACATCTCTGAGTTTTTTGACAAAATCATCGATCTTTCAGATCTGATTTGTCCCTACCAATAATCTACATTGCACACATCTTCTTCTCCTTTTCGTGTACCACTGTCACCATACGACACCCTACCAATAACTTGTGTTGTTCATCTTGCAGGTAAAAATAACTTTTCTAGTTTGGTACACAAACGGAGGAGAAGGGGTGTTTGGCGGCATATTTTAGTTTGAGAGGGAGAAAAGATGTGAGTCGGGGGGTTTTATGGTGGAGGAATGAGTGAAATGTAATAGTGATTGGAAGGAAAAAAAAAAGATCATATCCACGTGAATTTAATGATTTTAAAACATAAATAAAAAATTATAGCTCAGTTCAAAGTTAACACCGTCTCGATACATTTAACGAATGGGGTACAATATGTGCATTTTTATAAAAATTGTGACTAAATTGAGACAGTTTAAAACTTGAGAACCAAACTGACAAATATGAGGATATATGAATAAAGAAACAAAAGTGATACACGAAACATTTAAATACGTTTGTTTGTTGACTTTTGTAAGGAGAGATGTTTCATTCTTATACGCCAAGATAATAGAGAACTTAAAAAAGTTCTCGTTGAAACTTTGATCTTTCTTATTTTTTTATTCATCTTTGGGTCTAGACGAGCATGTCAACGTTACAAAAGTTTATACGTGAAGTGAAGCAAAAGAAAACATTGTCGGTGTACTTTTTTCAACTCAAAACATTGTCAATTTGAATTTTGTTCATCCATCTTGTTACTCTAAATTACATTAACAAATTAAGTTTCTTAAATTATGATTTCCTTACAAATAAAGACTGACATATCATCTTTTTATTCTGTATAATTTTTTAAAAAAAGTCAATTGCTAAAAAAAAAAGATTATTTTTTTATCCGCAGTAAAAAAAAAATTATAAAGTAGGAAGTACAACGTTTTCCCTAATTTATCTTTTTCTTCTTAATCTCTGTTCTATAATAGAAATATTTATGAAATAGGGTTTTCTATGAGGGAAGATAAACGCTATCATTATTTTAACATGCATTAAACTCAAAGTCAACGAACTTTAGATAAGACGTGTCATCATGCAGACTTGTGCCATTTCTTTTGTTTTCCATATAATTGAGTGTCTTTCTGCTAAATTTTCCCAACATATCTTGCCAATTGCCACTGCCTAAATACAGCATGCATTCAGTTCTTTTTTCACTATTGGTTTGTGCTTATGCAGTAGCAGTCTTTGCAGCAACTTCAGATGTATATGCCACCATTGTTTAAGTCTATAATGTAGAACTTGCATATATAGTTTTAAGGTTTACTCATGAATTAAAATTAATCACAAGACATATTGTTCTGATTATTGGTTTCTTGTTTTTAGTGGCAAGGACAAGAGTCACAAGACTGGTTAAACCATGGTGGAGATTTGTTCAACAGGAGATATGCTTACAAAGAGCGTAAGATCAGTCCAGAAACAGCAGCGAACCTACGTTTGAAGTGGAAATTCTATGCAGGCAAAGATATTACTGCAACACCAGCCATATATGATGGTACCCTTTATTTTCCAAGCTGGAATGGTAACATCTACGCAGTTAAAGAAGGCGATGGATCTCTTGTTTGGAAGCAGAACTTGCAGATTCTGACAGGTTTAAAAGCAACTGGCTTTGTTCAGAATGTAAATTGGACAGTGTCAAGGTCAACTCCCACTGTAGCTGGGGATTTATTGATTGTTGGAATCTATGGCCCTGCCATTGTTATTGGTGTCAGAAGAACAAATGGTGAACTTGTGTGGAAGACCACTTTGGATAATCATCCTGCAGCACTCATCACCATGTCTGGGACATTTTACAACGGGTCAGTCTACAACTTCATATCTTCTAGCCTTCTTTCCTTAGCAGCTTTTCTGATTTCTCTGTCCAAACTCCCACATATAAGCTTAATTAAGGAGTGTTTGGTTACCAGCTTTTCTGTTCACTTACAATACCTAATTCAAAATCTTGTTATAATACACTTAGATTAAATTTGGTACATATATTCTACACACCTCATTCTATTTTGGGTGTTTTTCAAAAATTCATTTTGATTAAAAAATCTTAATTTTTTTGTGCTCTGTCATCTATATATGGTTTGGAGTAGAAGCATCTTTCTTATTTCTTCCTCGCTCTCATTCCATTAGTTTAAAAATATTATTTTTAATGACATTTTATTTTAACTAAAGAAAGGATGCACACGTGATTTCATTGTTTATATGTGTACAAAGTAGTTGAGATAATTTATTCTTTTTTGAGGTTGTCTTCTGACTTTACGTATTAATAATGAATTTCATTAATTTTGACAGAAGAGGAGGAAATTGTCCTCTGTGTGAAGGGAAAGTCTGATACCTTAGTTTTCCTATACTTATTTTGAGTGAGTCTCTCGATAGTGAAGAAGGTTAGAGACTGCAAAAGGAAATCTTATGGAGTTGGGAAGTGATGGGAGAGTTAATTAAGCTTGGATACAAAATATAAGCCTAAATAAAATGGGGAATTATATATAGGAGTTAAAGATGTTAAACTGTTTAAAGAAGATTTTGTTTTCAAAGTTGAAGTGGATATTAGCTATTGAAAATAAAAGCCTATGGAAGAAGGCATTGGAATTCAAATATGGGGGTTTGAGAAAAACATAAAAAAGGGATTGTGCCAAAGTATGAATCTGAGATCAATTAGGCCGGTTTGAGGAGGCAGTGTCCTAGAAAGTAGGTAGTGGAACAAATATAAGATTTTTCTTTTGATAGGTTGAATGAGTGCAGAAGTATATGTATGAACTAACAATGAATGTACCAAAAAAAGTGGTAATGATCCTCAAATGTGGTGGTTAATGCAGAAGAAGTGTTGATGTATTGCTGCATACATCTTCCCCTGTTCTACCCTTAGCTAGCTCATGATGCTATTATACACTTACATAAAACTCCATGCATATTACTTAAATCCACACCTATTATAGTGAATTTTCAGTAGTCCTCTGAATTACTTGTTTTGACCTTTCCATTTTGTTTACTGTGCACCTGTTCTGAACTCGCGACAGGAGTTACTATGTTGGAACATCTTCACTTGAAGAAGGCGCAACCATTGAACAATGCTGTGTGTTTCGTGGAAGTTTAACAAAACTTGATGCTCAATCTGGTGCCATCTTGTGGAAGACCTATGTATTACCAGATAACAATAACACTAGAGGAAATTATGCAGGCGCTGCCATTTGGGGAAGCAGCCCTTCCATTGATGTTTATAGAAACCATATCTATATTGCTACTGGAAACCTCTATTCTGCCCCATCACATATTCTTCAATGTCAAGAAAGACAAAAGAATCAAACGAAGCCTACTCAACCAGATGAGTGTGTTGAACCAGAAAATCACTCCAATTCGATCTTGGCCCTTGATTTGAACTCTGGGAACATTACATGGTATCGCCAATTAGGTGGCTATGATGTGTGGTTTTTTGCATGCACCAATGCTTCAACTCCTAATTGTCCTCCTTCAGGACCTACCCCAGATGCTGATTTTGGAGAGGCACCAATGATGCTGACAACATATGTAAATGGTTCCAAAAAAGATATGGTTGTCGCTGTTCAGAAAAGTGGCTTTGCTTGGGCTTTAGACCGCAACAATGGCAGTCTCATTTGGTTTACGGTACACAGTAGATAATTTCCATAAATATACTAGTTATTTGATATATAAATTTATTAAATTTTCACTTTTAATAAAGCTTATACATGCTCTACAGTAGTAGTAAATTCTTCAATCAAAAACAAATGTGTCACATAAGTTTACAACATTATATGAAATTTGTAATATAATTTATAAAGTTTAGAAGATCGAAATCCATTACTTGGAAAAGTGTACAGAGTTTCTTTAAAAACCAATGCCTGTGATCACACCCTATAATGTGATTTTGTTTGTTCGAACTCATTACTAATTGCATTTAACTCACTTTGTTAAACCTATGATTATTCCCAAAGTTTAAGTTTGTATCACTTCTTGAACCTTTTGTTATTTCTTTTTAACTGATTAAGAACTCATACTGTGCAGGAAGCTGGACCCGGTGGGTTTGCAGGAGGTGGAACGTGGGGTGCAGCAACCGATGAAAGGAGAGTTTACACCAATATTGCAAACTCTGGGGCAAAAAATTTTACTCTTTCACCATTAAATATAAGTACAAGCACTGGAGGGTGGGTGGCAATGGATTCAAACAAAGGTAACATTCTATGGTCCACAGCAAACCCTAGTAATAGCACTGCTAATGGTCCTGTTAGTGTTGCAAATGAAGTTGTATTTGCTGGATCAACTGACAGAATGGGATCCATTTATGCAATTAATGCAAAGAGTGGGAAGATTTTGTGGTCCTACAAAACAGGAGCCAGTGTCTATGGAGGCATGTCAATTAGCAACGGTTGCATATATGTGGGTCATGGATATAGTGTAAATCTAGGGTTTGCCACAAACTTAACTGGTGGAACTTCACTCTTTGCCTTCTGTGTCTGAAGTGATTAATGTTATTTTTAGTATTGTAATGGATGAATAAAACAGTATATCTGTACCAAAAACTATTGGTATGCTACATCATTTATAAATATTTATTGAAGAACGTTATCGAGTATCTTAAGAACAATTAAGTTATAATTAAAATAATATAAATTTATATAACATATTTTTTTTAAATAAAAATATTTCTTTTATGACTAATAATAAATTTTTTAACTGGTTTTTTTAGATTTGTTTTTATAATTAATTATTTCAAATATTAAAATATTATTTTTTTTAATATAAGAAATTTTGTTAAATTAATTATGAATTTTTATGAAACTTAATGTTTATTAATTATTTTTAGTGTACATATTTATTTGATTGACTTTAAACACTCGAAGTTCTTATTAAAGATGTAATATTCGCTTCTAGTGCCTCATTCAAATTTAAGTTTGGATATTTTAGTCCCTGTTCTGTAAATAGACCAATTGCAGTTCTTATTCGACCTTTGTTAAGGGATGATACGGTAATAAAAAAGTGTATATATCAATACAATTTTTTTTACAACCGTTTAGGTGAAAAGTTTCTTATAGATATGTTTCAAATATATAAACTAATAAAATAGTAATATATAATTGTAAAAAAATTATTAAAAAAAGTTATTAAAATATCATCAATTAAAAATTGATATTATGAGCAGAGTTGTTAATTTGAATAAATTGTATTATGTGATCATAATTTGAGTAAGAAAATAAAATTAACTAAATGTTTAAAACTATACTAAAGACAGAGAGGAAAATATATGCTAGTTTTCGTTTTATTAATAATCCATTTATGACTATCATATATTTTTTGAAAGAGATAGAAAAGTTTTAACAGCTTTTTTACAAAAGCTAAAGAGCTGAATTATTCCTTAAAATAAAAGTAATACAACGATGCAACTTCTTAGACACAGAAAGCAAAGAGAAACTTTCCCTCTGTTAAGTTCAAGGTATAGCCATAAGCAGCATTGTATCCATGGCCGACATAGATGCAACCTTTGTTGATTGACATGCCTCCATAGACACTAGCTCCAGTTTTATACCACCATAAAATTTTCCCACTCTTTCCATCAATTGCATATATGTATCCCATTCTATCAGCGGATCCACCAAAGACAACACCATTTGCAACACTGACAGGGCCATAAGCAGTGCTGTTAGCTGGGTTTGCTGTTGACCACAGAACTCTACCATTGTTAGCCTCCATTGCCACCCACCCACCCGCAGTTGTAATCTTATTTGAGGGTCTGAGCGTGAAATTTTGGGCATCAGAATTCACAATGTTTGTGTAAACCCTCTTTTCATCAGTTGCTGCACCCCATGATCCACCTCCTGCCAACCCATATGGCCCAGCTTCCTACAAAACAAAATGAATAAACTTTTCAACTGATATAGAGATATCCACCAACTGTTCGTTGAAAAGGGTGGGGGAGATGAAAATAGAATACTTCATACTATAAATTATGTATTACCGTATGCCAGACGAGGTGACCATCATTGCGATCAAAGGCCCATGCAATTCCACTTTTCTGGACTGCAGCAACAATATCTCTCTTGATCCGATTTATATATACTGTCAACATCATAGGTGCCTCACCAAAATCAACATCTGGTTCGTCTGCTTGAGGAGGACAATCAGGACCAGGTGTGGGAGAAGCGCTACATACTAAGATTGACACATCGTAGCCTCCACACTGCTGGTACCATTTGATCTTCCCATCATCCAAATCAAGGGCTAAGATTGAGTCCGAGTGGTTGTCTGGTTCAACACACTCATCTGGTTGAGTACGCTGAGTTCTATTAATTTGTCTCTCTCGACACTGGCGTATCCGTAATGGAGCAGCATATAGGCTTCCTGTGCCAATATAGACATGGTTTCTTTTCTCATCAATGGAAGGACTACTTCCCCAAACGGCTGCTCCTGCATATCCTCCTTTTCTGTTATTGTTATCTGGTATCATATAGGTCCTCCACAAGATGTCACCGGATTCAGAATCAAGTTTTGCAAAACTTCCACGAAACGTGCAGCACTTATCAAGGGTTACAAGTGATTCCAAGGAAGATGATCCAACGTAGTAACCTCTGTGGAGGGTTGAGCATAAACAAATTTTATAACATTACCACTAAGAAAATAAGGCAAATAGATGCGCAAAAAGTGACCTTTTGTAATATGTTCCTGACATGGTGACGAGTGCTTTAGGATGGGGATCCAATATGGTCTTCCACACAAGCTTACCTGTTGCTCTTTTGACAGCAATAACAGCAGCAGGACCATACATTGCAAAAATCATTAAATCACCGGCCACTGTAGGAGTTGAGCGTGACACTGTCCAATTTACGTTATTAACAAGGCCTTCGGGTGCTTTCAGACCTGTCAATTTGTCCAAGTTCTGCTTCCAAACAAGCGATCCATCAGCTTCTTTAACTGCATAGATGTTACCATTCCAGCTTGGAAAATAAAGGATACCATCATATATGGCTGGTGTTGCAGTGATGTCTCTGCCAGCATAGAATTTCCACTTCATACGTAGGTCCGGTGCAGTTTTGGGACTGATCTTACGCTCCTTGGAAGCATGTCTTCGGTTGAACAAATCTCCACCATGGTTTAACCAGTCTTGTGATTGGTGTCTTGCTACCTAAAACCAACGCAAAAATTCATGAGTCATCCTTAAAATTATATGTACAGGAACGATATAATGAGAGTTACTATATATCATACATCAGAGTTTGCTGCAAAGACCACTACAAAATGGATATATAATAACATCAGACAAAGATACAGATGCATGTTGCATGGTAGTGGCATGATTGAACCTGCAGATGGTGTGTCAATTTTCAAGATATATGTTTGAGAAATTTGTTTTGAAGAGACTTGCGAATATAAGGAAAACAATAGTGGTACGGTTTCTTTTTTTGTTTGATAGTACAGTCTTTATGTTAATGTTATCTAATAAATATAGTATATAACAAAATGTGACTTGTTATATTAAGAGATTAATGAAATTAAAATATATAAAGTATTTAAATAGAAAACTTTTGTCCATGATCCATCTAATCCAAGTAAAGTGTATTTCAATTTATCAATTATTAAAAAACACACTTTGATTAATATATTATATGAATTTAAAACTCAATGGATTAATATCTCATTAACATTTCATTAAACAAAATCAATTCAACGTAATTTATTTCATATTATTTTTTAATTATTAGAAAATTCTACAATTTATGCCATACACAAAAAATAGTTAAAAATTTTAAAAAATAACTTTTTTTTTATTTTGAAAATATCTTTAAAAAGTCAATTCATGCCTAACTCAATCGAGGTCAATGATAAATTGGTGAGCTTCACTTGATGATATATCTAAGATTGATGTGAGTACGGAAATTTTTTGAGTAAATATGCATGCCTAACCCTGGTGAAGGTCAATACTAACATTAATGTGTGGTGTCTACATGGTTCCACAGAAAATAAATTACTATTAATTTCACATTTGAATTTTGAAGTGTTGAAAATGCAAATATTAACACACTAAAAAATCATGTTGTTTTCATCAATTATAAATAACAATTTTTGTGATAAAAAGTTAAGGATTGTAAATGGATGTGAATGAGTAAATATCTGAGAGATTTTATAACAAAATGACCTAAACGAACATATTTTATATCAACAATTTCTCAAAACAATTATACAAAATATATAAAACAAAATTAGTGACTAATTTCTAGAAAACTCTTTTCATTAAAATTGACCTTCTACTTCAACTCTTGAATTTTCCTTAAAAGTCTATCAGCATGACAACAATTATAAAACTCGTTACCAAATAAATATGAAAAATATTTATAATGACGGTTCAATAACATAACTGTTGTTATACAATATCAAAAAATAAAAAGTAAAACTAAATAGAGTTGTCAAACAACAATGAGCATGATCATAATCGTTGTTACAGTTGAGAAACAAGGAAGATGATGGTAGGAAGCATTGTTAAAAATGTTACTCCTTTTTAAATGTAATATTTACAATTTCGTTTTACTTTGAATTTGTGAAAAAATTTCACAAACCACATTCCAGACAATTCAAAAACACATGCAGAAATATAATTCAAGTTATTTAAAGATATCAAAATGTTAACAAAAAATCAACTAATCTTCCAAACAAAATTAGGAAGACATATATATAAAAGTATTCTAAAGTAATTGTTGAACAAAATTTAAGGCTGAGTGTTTGAAATTATGCAAAAGTGAGTTTAAGTTAAAATTAGTACATAATAGTAGGGTGTATATATAGCATATTACCTCGTTCCAATCACTTTTATAACCGGTTTGCATAATGTTATCATCTATAATAGTCACACTCATAACTTTGAGATTGTTTATTGCACTACATCCACAGTAAAAATATTTAGATAAATTAAATAATACAAATAAATAAATAAATGATACTTTATAAATACCTATAGGGTCATCCATGTGACTTTTTGAGTTGTGGAAATGATCCATCACTCAATATACTATGTCCGCTAAAAGTATTAAATTATAAACATTCAATGTTAAAAACCATGACATTATATATTCAAGGTGAATGTAAACATTTCTTAAAATAGTCTATTACTTCGATTTCCACACAACCAATATAATATATTTTGTTTTTTATTTGTCTTATTTACATAAATTGTATATTACATTGGTTAGAACATACAATCGATCGATGTAATTTGTAACAGTGCTAGGATAGAAGGGAGTAAATGCAATTAAGAATGATATGTGGTATTAAATGAAAATAAGGACCAAGTCTGAATGTATAAACAATCTGCTGTAACAACAATTAAAAGCAATTGAAATGGGTAAAAACAGAGCATTCAAGAATGACGGTGTTGGTCATCAGAGTAGTTGAGGATCCAAAGGGAAAGAATCATTCCGGAAAAGGAATTTTGTAGAAAGATGATTAGGTCAGGGAACAGAGAGAATGTTTCAGAGAAGAATTGCAGAGGGAAAGGATCATACCGCACACGCCTCACCGAACAAATTCCTTCAACTTTATGCTCTCTCTCTTCATACGTGTCCTCTTACGGATGTCATCATTCTGTGCCTTGCTTGCCACGTGTCTCCCACCGTTACCCTTTTCCCCAACGCGTGTTACAGTACTCCCCTCTTTAACAGCAACTTTGTCCACAAAGTTGAAATTGGGATAGGACTGTTGGAGTTCTACCAAATCTTCCCAAGAATTTTCAGCTTCACTTAAGGAATCCCACTGCACCAATCTTTGCTCAACTTGCTTCCCATTCCGAACAATTGTTCGAGAATCCAAGATGCGAATAGGTTGAATAAGAGGCCCGAACTCACTTGTAGTAAGGGGTAATGGTAGGTATTGTTGCTTCTGATTTCCATGAAATTTTTTTAGTAATGAGATATGGAAAACTGGGTGTATCTTTGCTGATTCAGGAAGCAGTAACTTGTAGGCAACCTGTTCGATCTTTGCAATGACTTCAAAAGGACCAAAGTATCTCAAACTTAACTTCTGATGCTTCCTTAACACCACGGAGTGCTGTCTATAAGGTTGAAGCTTAACCAAAGCTAAATCTCCCACTTCTAAAGTAACATCTCTTCTCTTTTTATCTGCTTGATTCTTCATGTAATTTTGGGCTTGATGCAGTTTGGTCTTCAGTTTGTTTAACAAAGCATCTCATGATTGCAGACTATCTTGTAATGCTGATGTATCTTCTTCATTGTATTCGTATCGGATAAGTGATGGTGGAGGCTTACCATAAACAGCCTAATAAGGAGACATGCCCATACTATGGTGGAAGGCAGTATTGTACCAATATTGTGCCCACGGAAGCATCTCAAACCATTTCTTAGGATGATAAAAAACATAACATCGTAGATACATCTCTAAAGTTTTATTAAGATTTTCGGTTTGACCGTCAGATTGTGAGTGATATGAAGAAGTCATGTCTAATTTGGTGCCTTGTGAGTGGAATAAATGTGTCCAAAAGGAACTAATAAACACCCTATCCCTGTCAGACACAATTGATTTGGGAAAACCATACAATTTGACAATGTTCTAGATGAAAGCTTTCGCTACCACCTTACTATTAAATCCTGGCTTTAAAGGAATGAAATGGGCAAATTTGGATAATCTATCAATCATCACCATTATATTAGAATGACCGTGTGACAGAGGTAAATTGGTGATAAAATCCATTGCAATGTCTTCCCAAATAATATTAGGAATAGGAAGGGGTTGAAGTAAGCTTGTGGGTAAAGATTGGCTGACTTTTGCTTGTTGACAAATGACACATTCTTTGATGTATTTTCGTATATCCTCACGCATCCTGGGCCAATAAAATTGAGCACCTATTCTGGCTGTGGTTCGAGTGGTACCAGCATGTCCACCCACTTTAAATGTATGAAATTGAGCCAATATCATGTTGATTAAGGTCTAGTCATGAGGCACCATAATTTTCCCTTTCTTTATAATGACATCTTTGTGCAAAGTGTAATCTTCAAATCTGCCTGCATGTTGAATACACTGTTGGTATATTTGTAACAAAGCTGCATCCTTTTGTGTTGCATCTGCCACGAGTTTTAACCAAGAGTTCACCGGTTCTGACCATGCCATAGCAAGGCTTCTGGATAAAGCATCTGCTGGTATATTGTCTTTCCCTGGAGTGTATTGGATAGTGAAATCATATCCAAGGAATTTTGGCAGCCATTGTTGTTGGGCAGGAGTCTGTAAGGTCTGATCCAACAAGTCTTTCAAACTCTTTTGATCTGTTTTAAGGATGAACTTGTGGCCTAGAAGATAATGTCTGAACTTGGCTAATGCTTCAGTAATGGCATAGAATTCTCGTATGTAGGCCGACTGTGTTTGCATTCTAGGGGACAATTTCTTGGAGAAATATGTTATTGGATGTTTATGTTGACTTAAAACAGCTCCTATGCCAGATCCCGATGCATCCGTTTCCAAAACAAATGGTTCAAGAAAATTAGGAATGGCTAGCACAGGTGTAGTAGTTAAAGCTGTCTTTAAAGCTGTAAAAGCTTGCTCAGTGGTATCAGTCCATTTAAAAGCCTCTTTCTTCAATAAATCTGTTAATGGAGCAGCAATATTGGCATAACCCTTTACAAAGCACCGGTAATACCCAGTCAAGCCCAAAAAACCGCGTAACTGTTTCTGATTTGAAGGTCTAATCCAGTTGCGTACCGCTTCTAACTTTTCAACATCCATAACCACACCATCACCCGATAATGTGTCACCCAAGTAGTTTATCTGCTGAACTCCAAAAGTACATTTAGAAAACTTTGCAAAGAGATGATTATCCTTGAGAATTGAGAGCACTCGTTCAAGGTGTTGCAAGTGATCCTTCCAGCTTACGCTGTACACTAGTATGTCATCAAAAAATACTAGTACAAAGCGTCTCAACAAGCCTTTAAATATCTTATTCATGAGACTTTGGAATGTTGCCGGCGCATTGGACAGCCCAAAAGGCATGACCAACCACTCGTATAGGCCCTGATGTGTTCTGAATGCCGTCTTGTATCTATCCTCAAGTTTCAATAGAATTTGATGGTAGCCCGATCGTAAATCCAACTTAGAAAAGTAGGAAGCTCCATAAAGCTCATCAATCAACTCATCGACTGTGGGAATGGGAAAGCTATCCTTAATAGTAATAGCATTTAAAGCCCTGTAGTCAGTACATACCCTCCAAGAACCATCTTTCTTCTTGACCAAGATGATTGGTGAAGAGAAAGGACTACTGCTTGGTTGGATGATGCCTTCTTGCAACATTTGTGCTACCAACCGTTCAATTTCTTCCTTCTGACTGTGAGGATACCTATAAGGTCTCACTTTAACAGGATTGGAGCCTTCTAATAGTGGTATTTGATGGACATGAGACCTAGGTGGAGGTAGTCCAGAAGGGATGCTAAACACAAAACTGTATGTCTGCAACAAAAGTGCCAAGTCTGGTGTCATTTCAACAGGAAGTTGAAGTTCAAGCAGGGAAGAAGGAATAACATCCTCGTGAATCAGTTGCATGTTGTACACTTCAGCTATAGCATTTGTATGGACCAATCGTCTTATGTGGTGTAATTGGGCCGTATGAAGAAGGTGATCATTGTCACCTTGTAATGTATTGAATTTTCCACCGTATAAAAACCTGATTTGAAGTGTCTCATAATCTGCCAAGTGAGGCCCAATAGTTTTAAGCCAACTAGCACCTAATATGAGGTCTGCACCAGAAATTGGTAACAAAAAGGCAGATAACTGAAAGACATTGCCCTGAGCATGTAATTTTAAATCTTGAATCAGGCCTTCGAATTCCATATAATTGCCATTACCCACCATGACACGAAACGTGGGAGCTTGAACAATTGGGAGCTTCAAGAATTTTGCCACTCGGGGTTGAAGAAAAGTATCTGAGCTTCCACCATCAATCAATACTGTGACAGGCAAGGTACCTATAGAAGCTTTAAATTTGATTGTCCCTACTCCCAAACCTCCTTTTAAAGCATTCAAGGATAGGTGATGGGCGTCCAGGGATAAGATATCCTGTACTGCTATATCATCTGGTGGTTATTTCTCTCCTTCTCGTTCTTCTTCACCCAGTTGCAAAACAAAACATTGTCTATTAGGCATTTATGGTTGAAGTGAAATTTTTCATCACAAAAATAGCATAGACCTTTTTCACGTCTCAATTTCATTTCAGCAGGACTTATCCTCTTAACATTGGGGGTTTTTTAGTTGTGGCCCTGGGGGTGTGGGTAATAAGGGTGGCGTAAGTGGTTTCGCCTCAGAGAAAGGTTGTTTGAGTGTGTTTCTGGGTGATGAGTTGGAAGGGATGGAGGATACTAAGGATGTTGGAAATCTGGGGGAATAGGAGGGTGAGGACTTAGTTATAGTGCTATATTTTTCCTCGTATAATTTGGCCAAAGCTACAGCTCTCAACAAGGTTGCTGGAGTCATGGCCACTACATCCCGCTTAATGTCAACTTTCAAGCCATTAATGAAACAGTTGAGAACAACTTCTTCCGTCAACCCGTTCGATCTATTCGCCAGTGCCATGAATTTTAAGTAGTAATCGGAGACAGAACCCAGTTGTTGCAGCTTGAAAAGATCGGCCATAGGACAATCAAATGGTGAAGGTCCAAATTGGGACTCCAGCGCGCGGCTTAAAGCTGTCCAAGTAGTGACTGCTTCCATCTTTTGTAACATTTGAAACCATGGAATCACCTCCTTTTCAAAATGCATCGAAGCAATTTCCACACGATCGATATCTGAGGTATTATGATAGTTGAAGAACTTGTCAGCTTTATATATCCACTCTAGCACCGGTGTTGAACCATCAAAATGAGGAAAACCCAACGAAATGTTGCGGGTCATAGTAGTCATGGAAAGTGGATTTACCCGCGCTGCGGAACCTGAGTTCGAAGAATTTCCAATAGAATGAGACGCGTTTTCTAACAATTGTTGCAACGCGATTTGAATCTGATCCATCTTCTTGTCCTGTAACTTGGATTGAATGGCAAGAGCTGCTTCGAGCTTCTCCACTGTTTGCGATAAGCGACGCAGATCCTCCACGTTGTTTTTTACTTCGTTTTGTAAGTCCTTCAAGCGGGTGTTCTCAGCCATGGAGGCAATGAAAGCACCAATGTAACAGTGCTAGGGTAGAAGGGAGTAAATGCAATTAAGAATGATATGTGGTATTAAATGAAAATAAGGACCAAGTCTGAATGTATAAACAATCTGCTGTAACAACAATTAAAAGCAATTGAAATGGGTAAAAACAGAGCATTCAAGAATGACGGTGTTGGTCATCAGAGTAGTTGAGGATCCAAAGGGAAAGAATCATTCCTGAAAAGGAATTGTGTAGAAAGATGATTAGGTCAGGGAACAGAGAGAATGTTTCAGAGAAGAATTGCAGAGGGAAAGGATCATACCGCACACGCCTCACCGAACAAATTCCTTCAACTTTATGCTTTCTCTCCCTTCATACGTGTACTCTTACGGATGTCATCATTCTGTGCCTTGCTTGCCACGTGTCTCCCACCGTTACCCTTTTCCCCAATGCGTGTTACATAATTGTTTGTAATATTTATGAACATTCCATCGCGTTTCTAATTTTCATAATGAACCTAATATCTCATTGTTATATCCCTATCTTGTACTAATGTCATCGTTATCCATATATATTTTTATTATAATAAAAAATAAATTAATAAATGAGAACAAAGTGATCACACTCCAACCCTTTAAAAATAAAACTATAGACAGTTAACAAAAAATACAAAGAACTACAAGTGAGGTATGTGCAACTAAAAAAGTATGCCAAGATTAAAAAATCTTCATTACAAGGAGTCTGACAAAAAGCTAAGATAAAACTCAATAATTCACAAGCATTTTGATCATTTCTTCTTTACAAATATTATACATTAAATTCTTCAATAATTTGATTAATTTATCAATAAAAATCCTCATTTTCTTGACCAGATTTTTCAATCTATATTGATAATTTTTCTTATACTGTGATAAATAATATTAATCCTAAAAAAATTACTCTCAGGAAGCCATTTTTCTTTTTCTTTGTTTTATTTCTTACTAATCAACAGAACGTGATGAATTTGGATGGCGAAGGAAGGTATAAAGTTATACTTATCGAAAATGAACTCACATAAAGAAATGAAGACATGCAAGTTGACTTTCCATGATTAAGCAACCTTTACACAAACGAAGTCGTCACAGTTTCCGAAAGATTTAAATAAACTTAATAGATATCGAACTCTTGGAGGTTTTTAGTATGTTTAAAAATATGAAAAATATTAAAGATATTTTTTATCAGTAAAAAATTAAATAATAATTATACGCTTCTTGGTTCTTGGTTCTCGAAGGATATGTGTAACATCTCAAAAATTATATGATAATATAATTTTGAATGATTAAACATTATAATATGATAAAACAATTTAAGGAGGAAGATAAAGTTATAAGTTTACAGTCATCCAAAATTGACCATAAATTTAAAACTTTACTTACAAAATAGTATTTCAAGATACATAGGTTCAACAAAGAAAGGAATTCCTAAGAAGACTAAGTTGCAGCATCATTGTCCTCAAGTTCTTGCTCCAGGGGAATCTCTTCAACATCTATTCACATCCAAGTAGATGATCATCGTAAAAGAAAGACACACACACAACACAAACAAGCAAGGGCGAGCTAGGTATAAAAAGTATGTTATCAATCAAGTATGTCAAACATACAAGGACCATAACAAATTTAGTACAGACTATGACCAAATGCATTTTTGTTGATACCAATGACCGACCACGTGATTTGACCATCCGGACTAGTATGAAATGTCAAGTTCCAGGGGTTTGTGCACCCGGGTGGTGTAGTAACTGGAAAACCATCAGCTGCCACCTGAGGTTAGTCCGTTATAACTCACCTAAGAACCTATGGGCTAGGACCTCCTGCTATTCTCACCACATGACTCATCATTCTCTACTTGAGTATGGATGATCATTAGAATGTCAGGATAAACCCCATAAGGACACTCCTGCCATTCATACGGTCAATCACAACAAACCACAGGGCACCACCATATAACCTCCCTTGAGGATCATGGAATTACGTCCATCAACCATACTTTCACTTTAAAACTTAACTTAGACATGAACAAGTAAATACCATAATTTTATCACATTGAATCCATATGAAACCATATACATATAACCTTTCACTTTTACATTGCATACAAAAACATATGTATAATATTAATTATACTTCAAAAGACCACAAACAACCCAACAAGTCATCAAAAATCGCATGAAACCATTCAATATACATTAACAGACAATAACAGTCCAAGAAGAACCACTAAACAACCCAATACCCCTTAAAATCATACTTAGACAAGGAAAACAACTTTGAAACCATCACCAACAGTTCCGGAAGGGCCAAAAACCCCAGAACGAACTAAAGAACGTCCAAAACGGACGTCCGGAATTCCCAAAATGTCAAAAACATAAAAAATACTCAATCTGCCACACATAATTCGCTCAGCGCACCCCCCTGTGCGCTAAGCGAATTTTGTCTGCAGGAAAAACTAAATTCTGCAGATTTTGACAACCCAACACTCCGAAATTCGTTCTAGACCTTTTTATTAACTTCTAACCTTCATAAACTGATCTATATGATGAATTACACTTGTTTGAAATACCTTAAGTCCTAACATTAATCTATAGTGTTTATGCAAGGATTTCCGATCCAAAACTTACTCTTATCAAGCTATGGACTCAAAACTAGATTTGCCACTTTGAGACTGTTTATACCTATTTGGACACCTCAAACAAGTCACAATTTACTTACCTTAACTGTCTAATTACTCTAACACAAACCAAAACCCCTAAATCCCAAAATCACTCCCTCACTTCCTCTCTAGAATGACCTTTAACAGCCAGTTAACACACAGCCTATGTCTAATGATCTACTTGACAGTTTTCTCATTATCTAATAATTCAGATTCATAACCATCTCACAACCAAAACAATTTAACTTACACTAATTCACAGCTTCATAATATATATATATATATATATATATATATATATATATATATATATATATATATATATATATATATATATATATATATATATATATATATATATATATATATATATATATATATATATATATATATATATATATATATATATATATATCCAACAACACAGTTCCTAAATCAAACATACACCATTGCATAGTTCACAGACCAGAAAACACATATTTCCACACATATATTCATCAATTCAGTTTAACAGTATTACATTCAACTATACAGTTACGCATACATTAACTCCATACTTTTTAAACAGAATCAACACCAACAAATTAACATTCTACACAAAGGAAATCAAACCTACCTCCCCTTACCTCTAACTCAAGTAGTCGAACTCACGGGATGATCAACAATGTCCTGTAACTTAGGAAAACCTTAACAGCACCTATATATCATCAATTGATGATAGAGAATAAACTTTAGAACCAATTTGAGACTGAAATTGGAAAGGAATATACAATGGGTTGCATGCAGCAAGATCAGTTGCATGTTTCCAGCCCAAAATTGCACAAGAAAAATAGAATGACTTACGGGTGAGGAAATTGAAAGATTGATCAGATAGAAACAAGGCCCTCTACTCCGTACGTGCTAGTGCACTACCTAATCAAGAATCCGGTGTTTAATTTATGGAAGGAAGGAAGAGAGAAGACATATTAGGAAGGGGATAAATTTCTAGAGAAAGAAAGTGGTTTTGCAAAAATAACCAAGATCTGATTTTAAAATCTTTATTTATGTTACGAAAATAAAAGTGTTGGCTCTTACAATATGGAAGTTGGGGGAAAGAACTGCTGTTTATTCAATATTAAATAAGATAAATTTATTTTTATGTTATTCAATATTTTAAGAGTAACAATTTTATTCAATCAATGTTGAGGTTACTTTCTTAAATTACGATACCTCGTTCAAAAAGATAAGATAAAAAAAATGTGTGATTAAAATTATGATTAGAAAGAATTTCTTAAAAATTTAAATAAATTTAATGTATAAGTAAATGACTTTAATAATTGAGAAAAAAATAAAAATTTATGTAATGATCTTGAAAGAAAATAAAACAAATGACAAAAAAAATAGAAAAGAAAAGTTTTTAAAATTATCTTATTAATTAAAATATTTTAATAATTTAAGATGTGAATAAATAAAAATAAGAGGACAAATATATATTTAAAATAGATGTCCATAATCAAAATAATACTTTCTCAAAATTAGAAAAGGCCAAATAATGTGTAAATCTCATCTCTAATATTAATTCATGTCAAGTGGTTAAAAGTTGACTATGATAGGTTTTAAAAGTTGTTTAAATTATAATTCTTTATTTAGAACAA
The DNA here is from genome assembly GCA_036885675.1 of Vigna mungo. NCBI lineage: Eukaryota > Viridiplantae > Streptophyta > Magnoliopsida > Fabales > Fabaceae > Vigna > Vigna mungo. The sequence continues at coordinate 9,323,647 of CP144695.1, forward strand.
CAAAAGTGGAGTTTTATCCAAAATAGCACGATCTTATCGTGACTTCACCGCAAACATCACCATATAAAGTAAGAAGTTTGCATTATAGCGTGAGAAGACAAAGTTGTTCTACAAACTTTAAAAAATTTCCAGAAAATATTCTCTCATTCTCGTAAGGGATAACAACACTATTAACGGATTATTTGACTAACAAATAAATTATTACTCTCTGATTTTTGAAAACGGTTTCTAGCTTTGCTCCTTCGATTATGCCGTTGTCTTGCACATTTAATATATTTAAAAACATTAATATCTTTCCATGTTTTAGAAGAGAATCCATACAGTGATCTTAGTCCACATGGCTTTTATAAACAGTGTGAATCTTTTTAATAAGAGATTTTTTACCCCTTGAAAGCCACGCCTGTACACAGAATCAAATTAACCGCTCTCATTTAAACGATCAATCTACAAGTATTGATCTGGAAGGAATTAGAAGAATTGCATTAGTCGCTTCTTTTCTATAAAGATGTTTCACCTGTTTTTCTTTTTTTTTTTTTTATTATTATTATGAAGGATAAGGGAGACAACCAAACCAATGTCTATACACAACCAAAATGTCTCTCAAAATGAACGCCGCCCCCATTGACATGGTAAACTAAAACAAAAGGCTGTATTATTTTGACACATACTTTATACTTTAATCACAAAAATACTTCTAAAAATAAATTGTGTTAAAAAAACAATTTCAGAAACAAAATTATTCTGCCTGTCGTATCATCATAAAATAACAACTACACTTTCATACATATATAAATGCTAAATCCAAACACTGTTGGAAAGTCCTGAAGGTTACAATTACACACATCCAACTTCATAACATCATGACAAAGTTCGAGCAAATCACATGTTTTATAGTTTCCATGCTTGTAATATGCCTACTAACAAGTTCATTATCGGAAGCTTCTCATGTATGAGCTGTGCCATGCTAACTTTAATTTGTTCCCTACTATTGATTTTAATGACTGACTACATATTGTTGAGTGGTTTCAGGAAAATACACAAAACTGGTTAAACCATGGTGGGGATATATACAACAGAAGATATGCCAGCAAGGAGCAGAAGATCAGCGTTGAAACTGTTTCGAACTTAAGTTTGAAGTGGAAGTTCGAAGCGGGCAAAGACATAACTGCAACTCCAGCTATTTTTGATGGCATACTCTACTTTCCGTCGTGGAATGGAGAGCTTTATGCGGTGAGAACAGGAGATGGATCTCTGGTGTGGAAGCAGAACTTGCAGAATCTAACGGGGCTAAGTGCAACAGGGTTTGTACCAGGTGTTAACTGGACTGTGTCAAGAGCAACACCAACTATAGCAGACGATGATGTTCTGTTGGTCGGAATATATGGTCCTGCACTTGTTATTGCTGTGAAAAGATCAACAGGAGAGTTAGTTTGGAAGACACGTTTGGACAGTCATAACACTAGTGCTATCACCATGTCTGGAACCTACTACAACGGGTCAGTTCTTTCCTTTCACCCATATTCTATAACGTAATTTTTGTTCCATATTTCTTTCTCTCTTAATTTCTATTTTAATTTTTTTTTCCCAAACTCATCCCTAAAATATACCAAAACCCTTAAATTTTTGTGAATGCCATAACAATTCTCTTCTTTTCAACCTTAATTTAAAAAATGAAATATTATCTATGCATATCTAGTAAATACGAAAAATTTCCATTAATATTAGTATTAATTCGAGAAGATTGATTTATTTGTCGTCTCTACTATATTGTAAGTCTACTGAGATGTTGAGATGTTAAATAATATGCACTTGTGTTTTAAAATATGGTACCAGATAATATCATAAGTATGTTTCTAAATGATAAAAGCACGAAAGTCAACCAAAAAAAACACTGACTTTTGGTTGTATGACTGTGAAATGTATTTCACAAATTAGTGTCTACAATTTTCAACGTTTCTTTCCATATCATTGAATTATATTTAATTTATCGGGGACGCGGTCTCCGGAAAATAATATATATATTATACATCATCAATTCTTTGGAAGTTAACAATTTCTATGCCATTAATAGTTGAATCCATGTTAAATCAATATAATTCAATGGTGGATGGGTATATAATGTAAATATTAAAATATTATAAGTAGGTTATGACTTGTATAGTAAAAAACAAATATCTAAAATGATAGAATCAAATTTTCATATAAATTCAAATTGATTGAATGATGAGCTAGATTTACTTCGAGGAATAATCAAAGGATGAAGTGCCACACAGACGAGTAACTTTCAAGTGTCATTTATATAAAGAAAATGATCACAGACACACACAAAACCACCTTAAAAGAATCAATGTAAAAGTATTAATTGCACGTGAAGTTCCAAATCTATACAGGGCTTATTATGTTGGGACATCTTCACAAGAAGAAATTCTGACACCTGAAGAATGTTGCACCTTTCGAGGAAGCTTCTCAAAGCTAGATGTTAAATCTGGTGCTATTTTGTGGCAAACCTTCATGGTACCTGACAATCATGGAAAAAAAGGAGAATATGCTGGAGCAGCTGTATGGGGAAGCAGCCCTTCCATCGATGCATCAAGGAACCATATATATATTGCCACTGGAAACTTGTATTCTGCCCCTTTGGAAATACGTCAATGTCAAGAAAAAGAAAATAATGCAACACGACCCACTCACCCTGATGAGTGTGTTGAGCCAGAAAATCACTCTGATTCAATCCTTGCACTTGACTTGGATGATGGAAAAATCAAATGGTACCACCAATTCGGAGGGTACGATGTGTGGTTCCTTTCATGCAGCAATTTGTCAACACCTAATTGTCCACCTGGTCCTAACCCAGATGCTGATTTTGGGGAGGCACCAATCATTCTCACAATCCATGTCAACAAAACAAAACACGATGTTGTTGTTGCTGTGCAAAAGAGTGGTTTTGCTTGGGCTTTGCACCGTGATGACGGCAAGCTAATTTGGTCCACGGTTAGGGTTTTAAAGAATGTTCAAAACCTTACGAATTAATATACATTAAACTGTATTACATCATCGTAACATTGAAAAGTTTGATTTGTATAGGAAGCTGGACCAGGAGGCGTTGCAGGAGGTGGAACATGGGGAGCAGCGAGTGACACAAAAAGGGTTTATACTAACATTGGTAATTCTGATCGCAAGAACTTCACCCTCAGACCATCGAAGAAGACTACAAGAAGTGGAGGGTGGGTAGCAATGGAGGCAACGAGTGGGAAGATCTTGTGGTCCACAGAAAACCCTAGTAATGCATCTTCTTTTGGTCCTGTTTCTGTAGCTAATGGCATTGTGTTTGCAGGATCCGTAGATGTCAAAGGACCTATTTATGCAATTAACGCTGAGACAGGTAGTATTGTGTGGTCGTATGAGACAGGATCATCGGTGTACGGTGGCTTGTCTGTCAGTGATGGGTGCATATATGTTGGAAATGGATATAAGATAGGCTTTGGATTGTTTCTTGGAAATTATACTGCTGGAACTTCGCTTTTTGCCTTTTGTGTCTAAGCATAAATTCTCTGGTTAGTGACCAAAATAAAGACGCATGATCATATGATATCATGTTTTATGGTTTTAATTGTGAATAAGATGGGCACAAAACAACAAGATCTACTTGGAGTTTTGGACGCACTTATGTGTTTTGTAATGATATTGTCTCAATATTATATATATTGAATGATTTGAATGTAAATGAGACCCATTATGTTACTATTATTGTTTATGTACCATCTTTAAATTAATATATAGACTTTGATGTCTATATTAAGGCGTAGATTAGCAACGATAAAAAAAATTCATCCCGTAAATACCATAGATAAAATCTACGATAAATAGTTTATATTCGCAGATATTTACTGCCCGCAACCCCGTGAGTAATAGATATTTTAATATCGATCTATAAACAGGTCAGGTCCAGGTATTATACTATATATAAAAAATAAAAATAAAAATTTAATTTATATTTTATTAAGTTAAATTTAAGTAAAATTAAATTTTAATTTATATTAATTTAATTTATATTATATTTTATATAAAATTATTAAAATTTAATAATTTGTAAAAATATATTTTTCTAAATATTTGCGAGTATCCGTAAATATCCACGGGTTTTAAAATATCCACAGAAATTTTTTAAGTCAGTATCTGTACGAACATCAGATCGAGTAGTAAGTGAATTTTTTTTGTCAAATCAAATTGCAGATAGACACTATCCATATCTGACCCGACCAATTGTTATCCTAGTGTAGATATTTGTGTGTATAGGAAAATGGTTTTACTGAAGCGCAACTCAAAAATTGTGATACATTTTCTTCGACAGTTTTATTTTCTTACACCTCCATAAAATTCCCACTGCATTCTTGTACCAAATTTTTTTCCTTTATGAATTATTTAATTCGGAAGTTATTTGAAAGTTAAAAATAATTATTGGATTATATAATTTAAATAACAAAATGGATTTTGCAAAATTATAGATAACTTTCGAATTGCTTAATTCAGAAGTCAATTAAGTATAATCCCAACACTGCTTTTTTTTCCTCTTAATTTTTACTTATGAATTTCACAATTCGAAAAATATTTTTAACTTTCAAATTATATAATCCGAAAAGATGAAAATGGAATTTTCAAATAGGGTGCAGGGACAAATTTATGGAGACGCAGGAATAATCATATTTCAAATTTGGAGGCTTTTTCGTCATGCAGCCACATTATTACTAACTCTACCTCCATACTAACATAGGAAAAAGACTAAAATACTTTTTCTCGTTACACCACGCCACAGTTGTCGCCATTATGCCATCCATCACATGCTGCACTGTAACAGTGGTATGGAAAAATAGAAGTATTAAGGAATTATAAAATGCGAATTTAAGAATAAGAGAATTTAAATATGTATTGACAAAAGTATATTGTATCAACAACAAAAGAAATTGACATTTGCAAAAAACAGAGCACAAAATTGATGGCTGCAGTGGCCTTTGGAATATGTAGGCATAATGAGAGAATGATATATTCCTGAAAAGGAATTGTCCAGAGAAGATGATTAGGTCAAAGAGATAGAGAGAATATTCAAAGAAAGGGATGCAGAGGGAAATATCATACCACACACATGTCTTCACTGAATGAATTCCTTCAACTTTATGCTCTCTCTTTTCGTACGTGTACTTTTGCGAATGTTGTTATTTGGTAACTTGCTTCCCACGTGTCTACCAATGTTACCCCCTTCTCTAACGCGTGTTACAATACTTCCCTTCTTTAACAACAACTTTGTCCTCAAAGTTGAAATTGGGGTAGGATTGTTGTAATTCTGCCAAATCCTCCCATGAGTTATCAGTTGCACTTAAAGAATCCCATTGCACCAGTCTTTGTTCCACTTTCTTCCCATTCCTAATAGTTGTTCGTGAGTCTAAGATGCTGATAGGTTGAACAAGAGGTCCAAACTCACTTGTAGTAAGGGGTAATGGTAGGTATTGTTGCTGCTAATTGCCATAAATTTTTTTTAATAAAGAGATGTGGAAAATTGGGTGTATCTTTGTTGATTCAGGAAGCAACAGTTTAAAAGCAGCCTGTCTGATCTTTGCAATGACTTCAAAAGGACCAAAATATCTCAAACTTAATTTCAGGTGCTTCCTTAATACCACTGAATGTTGTCTATAAGGTTAGAGCTTGACCAAAGCTAAATCCCCCACTTCTAAAGTACCCTCTCTTCTTTTTTTTATCGGCTTGGTTCTTCATGTAATTTTGGGATTGATGTAGTTTGGCCTTCAGCTTGTTTAGCAAAGCATCACACACTTTCAGACTCTCCTGTAATGCCGGTGGATCTGCTTCATTATATTCATACCGGATAAGAGACGATGGAGGTTTACCATGAACAGCTTGATATGGAGACATGCCCATACTATGGTGGAATGTAGAATTGTACCAATATTGTGCCCACGGAAGCATCTCAAACCAAGTCTTTGGATGATCAAATACATACATTGTAGATACATCTCTAAGGTTTTATTGAGATTTTCTGTTTGTCCGTCAGATTGTGGGTCATATGAAGAACTCATGGCTAATTTAGTGCCTTGTGAATAAAATAAATGTGTCCAAAATGAACTAATAAACACCTTATCCTTGTCAGAAACAATTGACTTGGGAAAACTATACAATTTGACAATGTTCTGGATGAAGGCTGCAACTACCACCTTACTATTAAATCCCAACTTCAAGGGAATGAAATGGGCAAATTTGGATAGCTTATCTATCACCACGATTATATTCGAATGACCCTATGACAAAGGTAAATTGGTGATAAAATCCATTGCAATATCTTCCCAAATAAGATTAGGAATAGGAAGAGGATGCCTCTTGGCAAAGATTGGCTGATTTTTGCTTGTTGACATATGACACATTCTTTGATAAATTTTATGATATCCTCCCTCATCTTGGGCCAGTAAAACTGGGCTCCAATTCTGGCCGTGGTTCTAGTGGTACCCGCATGTCCACCCATCTTAGATGTATGAAATTGAGCCAAGATCATGTTGATTAATGTCTGGTCCTGAGGCACCATAATTTCCCCTTGTTAAACTGATATTGGTCGCACAAAATCAGAACAAACTAAGTTTCCCCACTAATGAAGTATAGGGACAACCTAGGTACCAATCCAAGGACTTGGTACAATTAAGTTTAAAGTGTAGAGTTAATCTTGCTTTTTATTCTATTATTTACTATTAACTAACTCAAGACAAGGTGGGGAAAGAAAAATGAAAGATTCTAAAATAAAAGAATTGAAAATATGTAAACTGTTTAAAAGAAATCTAACTCTAATTCACACAACCGAAACAAACTATATTAATTTTCAATTCACAGTAACCTAAGAAAATGAAATTAACATACAAAAGAATTTATAATCTATGAGAAAGATTAGCAATTTTAAAAATAGAAAGCAAGTAACTAGACCTATAGGTTGCAAATAAAATGCTCAAACAAAAATGAAGAACAATCTTAAAGACAGAATTGATTTCATAGGTGAAATACACATTGAATTGAATGAAATAATGCATAGAGTTCTCAGGAAGACATCCCGATAATGTGAATCCCAATCCAAGGTATTCTGGTTAATATTTCAGAACCTTAAAATGACTCTTTCCACTGATTTATCCAATCAAATGTCCATTAGCCTATTCGTCAATCAAAAATTCACGAACAAAATCAGAAAAACATAGAAACAGATGAATCTTTATTTAATGGAATCATCTCTGACTTGAGAAGACATCTCGATTAATAATGCTCACTATGGAGTCATTTAATTCCAGAGGAATCATAAAATTGCAGAGAATCAGAATCCAATTCATTTCTTGAAACATAACAAGCAAAAGAAATTCAAACAAAGAACAGAATCAAAACAAAAGAACATACGAACACGAACACCGAATCAAACTTTATTAACATGAAAAGAAAATTACACAGTACCGAATTCACCAATTCACTCGCGGTCTGTAACTCTCGCAAGCCTATCGGCGAAATCCAGCAGTCAAGAACTCTACTTCTACGAAAGAGTAAAAACCCTAATCTAAAGAATGTAAAAATGCAGAGAGTCTGAAAGTGTCTAAGAGTTTTTTCTCCCCCTCCTATTTACATTGCAGAACCCTTTATATAGGGTCTGAAAAGAAAAGAAAAGCGAAAATGAAAGAGAAAAGAAAGGGGAAAGAGACTTGCTCCCGACGCTTTGAGCTTCATAATCCACGTGGCAGTGAGCTCCGGTCAGCTTCGTCTTCGCCGGTCAGCTCGTCTTCTTTTCCAGGTAGGATGAGGTCAGGGTCGCGAGCTTCCTTCTTCTTCCTTGCTTCTCTCGCACGTGAACCCTTCAGAGCCCTAGGTTCGAAAGATGAGTTTTCTCCAACAACAAAAAATGCTCGAGCTTCTTTCATTTTTCCAAAAATGATATGCAAATCTGAGACCCCCGATGACAGCATCTGAAACGCAACGTTTCACTAAAGCAGCCCCCCGAATCCATTTCTGGTCCAAACAGCCCAATAGCCCACTTGCTTGTTACAATCAACAACACCAACTTTCCAATTTGCAACCCCATTCTTCTTCAATCAGTACCAGCAGCCCGTTAAGAAACCAACAGCGGCCCACTTCCAGCGCAATTGCTTCCAATTAATTCCTATGCAGTGGCCCAATTCATTTTAGATCTGCATACAAAATCAAAACCAAATTAAAGGAAAAGAAATCCAACAATTAAAAAAAAAGAATTTTTATCAAAGATTTTCTAAAAAAATATTATTTTCCTACTAATTAACAAAAGCTAAAAAAATACTCCTAAAAATCAAATTTTAACTACAATTTTATAAAACTACAATTTTAAAAGAAAAATCTAAAATTATACTAATTCTAAACTATTAGAAACTAAAGAACCCTAAAAAAAGATTTTTAACAAAGAAAAATATGTAAAAATGAAGAGTTATCACCCCTTCTTTACAATGACATCTTTGTGCAAGGTATATTCAAATTTGCCAGCATTTTGAACACAATTCTGGTATATATGTAATAATGCTGCATCATTTTGAGTTGCATCCGCCACTAATTTTAACCAAGAATTCATTGGTTCTGACCATGCCATTGCAAGACTTCTGGATAAAGCATCCGCAGGTATATTTTCTTTCCCTGGGGAGTATTGGATAGTGAAATCATATCCAAGGAATTTAGGCAACCATTATTGTTGGTTAGGAGTCTATAATGTTTGTTCCAACAGCTCTTTCAAACTCTTCTGATCTGTTTTAATTATGAACTTGGGACCTAGAAGATAATGTCTGAATTTGGCCAATGATTCAGTAATGGCATAAAACTCTCTTGTGTAGGCCGACTGTTTTTGCATTCTAGGGGACAATTTCTTAGAGAAATAGGCTATTGGATGTTTATGCTGACTTAAAACCGCTCCTATTCCGGATCCTGATGCATCAGTTTCCAAAACAAATGGTTCAGCAAAATTAGGAATTGCTAGCACAGGGGCAGTAGTTAAGGCTGTCTTTAAAGCTGTAAACGCTTGCTCAGTGGTAGCAGTCCATTTAAAAGCCTCTTTCTTCCATAAATTTGTTAAGGGAGTAGTAATATTGGCATACCCTTTTACAAAGCGCCTGTAATAACCCGTCAATCCCAAAAAACCTCTCAACTGTTTCAGATTTGAAGGTATAATCCAGTTCCTGACCGCTTCTAACTTGTCAACATCCATAACCACACCGTCACCAGATAATGTGTGACCCAAGTAGTTTATCTACTGGACTCCAAAAGTGCATTTAGAAAATTTGGCAAAGAGATGGTTATTCTTAAGGATGGTTAACACTCTTTCAAGGTGGAGCAAATGATCCTACCATGTTACGCTATACACTAGTAAGTCATCAAAGAATACTAGTACAAAGCGTCTCAACAAGCTTGTAAATATCTGATTCATGAGACTTTGGAATGTTGATAGCGCATTGGACGGCCCAAAAGGCATGACCAACTACTCATATAAACCCTGATGTGTTCTGAATGCAGTCTTGTGCCTATCCTCCGGTTTCAACAAAATTTGATGGTAGCCCGATCTTAGATCCAACTTAGAAAAATAGCAAGCTTCATAAAGTTCGTCAATCAACTCATCTACGGTTGGAATTGGAAAACTATCCTTAATAATTATAGCATTTAAAGCCTTGTAGTCAGTACATACCCTCCAAGAACCATCTTTCTTCTTGACCAAGATGATTGGAGAAGAGAAAGGACTACTGCTTGGTTGAATGATGCCTTCCTGCAACATGTTTGCCACCAACCATTCAATTTCTTCTTTCTGACTATGGGGATACTGATAAGGTCTTACTTTAATAGGGTTGGAGCCTTCTAGCAGTGGTATTTGATGAATGTGAGACCGAGGTGGGGGTAGTCCAGAAGGATTGCCAAAAACTGAACTATATTTCCGCATCAAAATAGCCAAATCTGGGTGCATTTCAACAGGAAGGTCAAGCAAAGGAGAAGGAATAACATCCTCTTAAACCATTTGCATGTTGTACACTTCCGCTATAGTATTTGTATTGACCATTCGTCTTATGTGATGTAATTGGGCAGTATTAAGAAGAGGATCATTGTCACCTTGTAATGTACTGAATTTTCCCCCATGTAAAAACTTGATTTGAAGTGTCTCATAATCTGCCAAGTGAGGCCCAATAGTTTTAAGCCAACTATCACCCAATATGAGGTCTGCACCAGAAATTGGTAACAAAAATGCGGATAATATAAAGACATTGCCCTGAGCTTGTAATTTTAAGTCCTGAATCAAGCCCTCTGACTCCATATAATTGCCATTACCGACCATGACGCGAAACTTTGGAGCTTGAACAATTGGGAGCTTCAAGAACTTTGCCACCCGTGGTTGGAGAAAATTATCCGAGCTTCCTCAATCAATCAACACTGTGACTGACAACTGGCCTATAGAAGCCTTGAATTTAATTGTCCCTACTCCCAAACCGCCTTTTAAAGCATTTAAGGATAGGTGAGGGTCGTCCATGGTTGATGCCTCCTGTTCTACTGTATCATTTGGCGGTTCTTTCTCCTCTTCTTGATCTTCTTCACCAAGTTGCAACACAAAACATTGTCTATCAAGACACTTATGGTTGAAGGAAAATTTTTCATCACAGAAATAACATAGACCTTTTTCACGCCTCAATTGCATTTCAGTAGGGCTTATCCTTTTTACATTGGGGTTTTTTAGTTGAGGCCCTGGTAGTGTGGGTAGTAAGGGTGATGTAGTTGATTTGGCCTCCGATAAATGTGTTTTGATTGTGTTTCGGGATAATGAGTTGTACGGAGTGGAGAAGACTGATGATGTAGTAATTCTGGTAGAGTAAGGGGTGATGATTTGGGGATATTGGTATATTTTTCTTCATATAATTTGGTCAATGCTACGGCTCTCAACAAAGTTGTTGGGGTCATGGCTACTACATCCCGTTTAATGTCAACCTTCAAGCCACTAATAAAACAATTGAGAACAATTTCTTCTGTCAATCCTTCTGATCTATTCACCAACGCCATGAATTTTAAGTAATAATCTGAGACAGAGCCATGTTGTTGCAGTTTGAAAAGATCTGCCATGGGACAATCAAATGGTGAAGCTCCAAATTGAGACTCCAAAGCGCGGCTTAAAGTTGTCCAAGTGGTGACTGCCTCCAGCTTCTGTAACATCTGAAACCATGGTACCACCTCCTTCTCAAAATGTATTGAAGCAATTTCTACACGATCTGCATCTGGGGTATTATGATAGTTAAAGAACTTGTCGGCTTTAAATATCCACTCTAGCACCGGTGTAGAACCATCGAAATGAGGAAAACCCAACGAAATGTCCCGTGTCATGAGAGCCACGGTGAGCGGAGTAACCCTCGTTGCGGAGCCTGAGTTCGATGAACTCCTCATAGATTGAGACGTATTTTCTAACAATTGTTGCAACGCTATTTGAATTTGGTCCATCTTCTTGTCCTGTAACTTAGATTGCACAACAAGAGCTGCTTCGAGCTTCTCCACTGTTTGCGATAAACGATGCAAATTCTCGACATTGTTTTGGACTTTGTTTTGTAAATCCTTCAAACGGGTATTCTCAGTCATGGAGTTAATGAAAGCACCAATGCAACAGTGCTATGGAAAAATAGAAGTATTGAAGAATTATAGAATGTGAATTTAAGAATAAGAGAATTCGAATTTGTATTGACAAAAAGTATATTCTATCAGAAACAAAAGAAATTGACATTTGCAAAAAACAAAGCACAAAATTGGTGGTTGCAGTGGCCTCTGGAATATGTAGACATCACGAGAGAATGATATATTCCTGAAAAGGAATTGTCCAGAGAAGATGATTAGGTCAAGGAGGTAGAGAGAATATTCAGAGAAAAGGATGCAGATGGAAAGATCATACTGCACACATGCCTTCACCGAATGAATTCCTTTAACTTTATGCTTTCTCTCTTCTTACGTGTACTTTTGCAAATATTGTTATTTGGTGACTTGTTTGTCACGTGTCTACCACCGTTATCCCCTTCTCCATACACCTTAGTTTTCTAGTGCATTCTTTAAGAAAAAGAATAAGAAGATGAAGAGAGAGCTCATTTTGAAAACATTGTGGTGCTGAAAGTTATGACATGTTGTGAGAAGTTTGTTGGAGAAATTTTGTTTTGAAAAACTGGTTCAAAAATGCATTTTATGTATTTTAGAAAATTTATTCAAAAAAAAATATTTTAGAAAGTTTGTTTTGAAGTGTAAGTTCATAAAAAAGTGCTTTAACATTCTGATTATCTCTTTATCCTTGTAAATTGTTTTATTTTTCAAGTTTTAATTAATTAAATGATTTTCAGATGTTGAAAAGATAACCTTAAATTCATTGACTTGGGTGGAGGACAAATAAATACAGAGTGTCCACTAGGCCCAACAAGCCTAGTCAGAGTATATCATATAAACTCTGGTTTTAAACCGAAAACAGTGAAATGGTATGTGACACTCTCACCCACTGTCTTTCATTTTTCCTCATTATCCCTTTCTCTCCCTCTTCCTACATTACAATCTCTTCTTCTCATTCTTCCTTCATACCAGATTCCTGTGCAGCAAAAATGACCAAGATCTTTGTCTTGCTGCTGAGTCTCATCTTAGCAGCTTCTGCCTCTGTCAATTGCTATGTTGTTGAGAAGGAAAACATAAGAATATTTGAGCTCAAGAAAGGTGAACTTTCTTTGAAGGTCACCAACTGGGGTGCATCAATTGTGTCCCTCTTTCTCCCTGATAAGAATGGTATAATTCACTGATCCAAACTTCAAATCATGATTTTTCCTTCTTTATTTTCCTTATTTCTCTGTCATCTGTGTTCAGGAAAGTTGAATGACGTTGTTCTTGGATACGATTCTCTTAAGGATTACACTGTGAGTCTACTCTCTCTGCTGTATTTGTTGATTATTGTGATTTCAGACTTTGCTGCCTTCTGTGATTTCTTTCTTCTCCAAAGCTACAATTTTCTCGTGTTCAACAACTTGGATTTATTCAAACATGTGATAGCTATGATTATTTCGGTTTCGCAAAAAATGCTTGGTTGTCTAAGATTTGGAGTATACTTTGTCGCTATCCTTGGAGTCCAATATAACGTATTACTTTTAGGTTAAAATACTATAATTTAGAAAATAATATCTTATTTTGGTTTGAATACTTATTAATAAATTTCACTATATTAAGATAGCTTTGAAGTTTGTGTCAGTATGGAAAAAAGGGTCAGTTTTTTTTAATACAGAAAGGGATTGCGTTTTTTAATTTTCAATTACCCTTTTCTAGTTGTTTACATTCTGACATTTCTACATACATATTTGTCATATTTACCTTCCCCAGCTGTGTATAAAAAAATGTATTAGCTTATATTATTTAATTGTTTTGTTTCTTCAAAAGAAATTTTGTTGATAAAATTTTAATTCAATTAAATTTTTATTTTGAAAAAATTAAAATTCTGGAAATGATACTTCTCCTAGCTATTTTATAATGAAGAAAAGTAGCATACAAGTAATGACAAGTTGACAACAAGGTGTGTTGAGTGTTGCATTCAGATTGGTGTTGGTTAGATCTGAGGAAATTATAAAGGCATGTGCGATCCCGTCGAATATTTGGTCGCAATGATGTAATTACTTGTTAAATTTCCAATAATATTTTTTCTAAATAAAAATTCTTGATTACTTTATATGGAGGTATGCATAAAGTAAATAGTTTAATATTTTATTAAAAAATATAAATACTATTTAATTTGAAAAGGCATTATTCAGTTAAATTATAATAATTTAAGACGGAGAATATATCTTAATATACATTGCACTAGTTTAGTGGTAGTATTGTTTAGAAAGATTTTCACAAAGACTCATCAAAAGGGTAAAAAGAAAGGCAGTGAAGCACGTTGGAAGTTTCCAAAATCAATTATTCTTCTGATATCGTAAAAGGACGCACTACATAAAAAATTTTCCAACACTTTAGATAAGGTTTACCTATAGAATTGGGAAAAAGATGGCCACAAGTCACGTGACGCACGTGTGGCCTTAACATTCAATTTAGAGTTGTCCAGAACTAGTAACATTATGATTTGGCTTTCTTTTCAATTCAATTTTCCTTTTGTTTCCAACTTAACCCTACCAAACAGAGGATTTATATACCACAAAGTTTGTTCTTTTTGTTTCCACTCAACATCTCTCATATATAGTGGATAAATTGTGACCAAGTTATTGCATGCCAACTGTTTGCAGAATGATACAACATATTTTGGTGCTACTGTTGGCCGGGTAGCCAACAGAATTGGAGGAGCTCAGTTTACTATAAATAGAACCCATTACAAATTAGTTGCCAATGAAGGAAACAACACACTTCATGGTATGTTTAACATAAGTGAAAAAATACCTATACCTATATACCTTAGTTGTCGTATAGTCTTTTTACTAGAGTGCTCTGTCTGTCCTGTTTATTTATTAGGTGGATCAAGAGGATTTAGTGATGTTCTTTGGAAAGTGGAAAGGTATCAAAAGGAAGGTCCAAGTCCTAGAATCACTTTCAGTTACCACAGCTTTGATGGTGAAGAAGGTCAGCCATTGTACCATTCTTTTCATTGCTTCGAAATTATCAAAGTAAAAGATCAGAAAAGTGAACAATTTATTTTAGAGGTGTAAGTGTGAGCTAAATAATTTCTGATAAAGATAGAAAGTACTGATATTTGTGTTTCAGGATTCCCTGGTGATGTGATTATAAGTGTGAGCTACATTCTAAGTGGGAAAAACCAATTGGTTATAATCATGAAAGGAAAAGCTCTGAACAAACCAACTCCATTGAACTTGGCCAACCATGCTTACTGGAACCTAGGAGGCCAAAACAGTGGCAACATTCTGAACGAGGTTGTGCAGATATTTGGTTCACAAATCACAGTGGTTGACAGCAAACTCATTCCCACAGGAAAATTTGCTTCTGTGAAAGGAACAGCTTATGATTTCCTTAAGCCACAGATTATTGGAAGCAGGATCAACGAGCTGGCTGAAACCAAAGGTTATGACATCAACTATGTGTTGGATGTTGAGAAGGGGAAAAAGAAGAAGCTAGCAGCTATAGTGCAGGATAAGAAATCTGGAAGAGTGCTGGAGTTGTACACAAATGCTCCTGGTTTGCAGTTTTACAGTGGTAACTATATCAAGAATGTGAAGGGGAAAGGTGGATATGTATACAATGCTCATGCAGGACTGTGTTTGGAGACTCAAGCCTTCCCTGATTCTGTGAATCATCCTAATTTTCCTTCAACAATTGTGACCCCAGAAAAGCCTTACAACCACTATATGCTCTTCAAGTTTTCCACCAAAACTCATTATTAGTTTAGAGAGACAGAGGAGTCATGTTTCTCACAATTTCAGTTTACCATGCTAAATCAATGGATTTCGTCCATATATTGTAGCCATTACAATGAATAATTTAGTGTTCTCTGTCATAATTACTGGTGCATAAGAATATAATTATGGATTTGAGTATGAGATTAAGTACAGATGAAAAAGTTAACTAATATATACGGAAAAAAGACAAAAAAATAATTATAATTTATTATTTTAAATTTTTTGATAGTCATATTATATTATATGTCATCAATTCATTTTATTAAATATTACATGTACGTCTACCTCTTCATACATTGTTTATTTTACTATTTAACAACCTCGCGACAGTTTTATTTAAAAAAAAAACATCTATCATGATAAATTAAGAATTATTTTTCCACGAACTTCAAAATATTTTTTTCTCCGCAGAATGTGGAAAAAGATCCCAATCCTACCAATGACTTTATTTTTTTCTAATTTCTTAAAAAAAAAAACTATTTTCTTGTGATTTGTCGCTGTAATAAATAATGAAACAGCTGTTGCGTTGACAGTCAAAGTCGTTGGCGAAACACGCCATCGAGGATTTAGTCGACTAAGGCGAAAACAATTGGTGGATGAATTTTTTTTTTCTTTCTTAAATTAACTCTCAAATTCATTTAAAAAATAAAATATCTGGGAGGCTTTTGATATTATAAAGTACAAATTTAAGATTTATGATTGAATTAACAATTTCATAATAATTATTTTAAAAATACGTATAAAATTATGAATTGTTATCACTTTATTAGATATAGTTATAATGAGCGTATCATCATGAAAGTCTTCTCAATTCCTATATATTAATTTAGGGGACAATTGATAAGGATTATGACTTCGTATAAGTACAATTTACAGAAGTATCTCTCTCAGAAGTGACTAAAGATACATTTTCCATCAGTGATGTATGACAATTTATAGGAGTTAATATAATGATCTCTCTTTCTCTCCATGTATAGACATATGTCAAAAACATTCAACAACTTTGTAATTAATTCATGTTGTAGTCGATTATTTGTTAATTATATAAAAAATATTATAACCAACGATTACGTAGGTGACATTTTCCTGTTCAGCAAAACTACCATAGCAATGGTAGTTTTAACCATCGCTGCTGACAGATAGAGCAAGAAAATATACATATATATACGACAGATCCCAAGGTGGGCTTCGTGTATTAATTTCCATAACATACACACGACAAATTTAATGGAAAAGCAATTATGGGAAATAATATGTAAATTTCTCTCTCTCTCTGATTTCGTATTAAGCAGTTCCAAGCTGTTTACAACGATTTGGAGAGGGAGAACTCTAGCGTTTTGTTTCGAGAGGAATTTCCATAGCTGCTCGGAAAATCATCTCAAATGCACTTTGCATGCATGACTTTAATTTCTGTTCGTCTATGAAGTCTTTTTCCGTTTTGAGGGTAACTTTTATAACTTCCATGTAGCTCATGATCGAAATGACCAGACTCTGCAAATACCATTAAATGGTGCTTTTGTATCACAGTAATCAAGTCAAGGAACAAAGAGATAAAAACATTCCTTCTTGAGCCAAAACTTAATGAGAAAACCTTCTTAAAGTGTCATTCCAATTTTGGCTACCAGAACATTAGAAAATTTATTTTTGGTAGAAAAGGAAATTAAGAATCAATACAGATTCTCACATACTGACATGATTAGTTTAAAAATGAAAGGTATTGAGAATACCTCAGGTCCACCAGCCAATGTAAAGTACAAGCCTTTCACTGGATGGTTAGCTAAAGCCATTTGTTGTACTGGTCCAACCAAATTTGAAATCACTGCACTTGATTTTGTCAATGTGCCACGAATGCGTTTAGCTACTGCCTGCAACAACAAGAACTAAATTAACAACTGTAGTATTCTGATTGAAGATCTTATATTCGCTGCATAAGAAGCAGTCACAGATTATTGGTAGGAAAAATGTAAGTAACTACATCATGATCAACTTCAAGTTAAGTAACCAAATATTCTACCAACCTCTTGTCCTCTCAGTTTGCCCTCTATGTCCAAAAGTGTCCCGGTGAGAACAACACCCAAAGATTGTTTCTTTCTCTTGATAATGTTATGTGAATCCCGAATAAATTCAAGAGGGGTAGAAATTCTGGTCTCGTTTAATTTTGGTATTGGAACATGCAAGAAGGTAATTTTGTTCCCCCATGGACCCTTCGCTTTAGTATTGAGCATATCATTGATTGACTGATAACCTTCAATGTTTCTCGTATTCAGTAATACTAATGCCGTGGAGTGTGAGCTCTTTGATTTGGAATCCATATCTTGCATATATAATCGAGTGCCATAGAAGACAATTCCAGTGATAACATCGTTTATAGTCTGCAATTGGTAATACAAAGTTTGTTCAAAACAGCAAATAATGATACTATGTCAATGATTTGAAGACAGTGATGGACCAAGATTCATAGAAAGTAGTGGTTACATGTTAAGGTTGTTTTATTGCATGATGGAATGTAATTGGATAAGTGATTGTATAAAGATGTAGCATTATGATTGGCACACACATGGCAAAAGACAAATTAAGGTCCAACCTGTTCTACCACAACAAGTTGAATACTGAATAATACATGTGTCTACTCTGACAAGTTGGCGATCCAATAAGACTACATGTATGGCTAAAGTCAAAGATAAAGTTGAACAACCAGAAATTGTTTTCATACCACTCCAAGTCTGGATTTGATGTCCTTGATATGGTCAATGGAGAATGTCATGCTTGATATGGAAATCGGTTGAAAGTCGGCTCCATCATCTCCGAACCTTATTGGTGTTCTATCATCACTGATGATGCTACTCTTCAACAAACTCCATCCAAAATCTGAGACAGTGTTGAAGGCAGAGGAAAACATATAAGAGAATTTTCTGCAGATGCTTTTAGTGGAAGCTTCTGGTTTAGATTGTTTGAGAGAAGGAAAGGACAAGGGAAGAAAAGGGTCATCAGCTCGGTGTAGACAAGAAAGAAGTGCACCCATGAGAGAATAGCCATCACCAAGTGCATGGTGAAGCTTAAATATTATAGTGCTACATGCATCACTTGTAGGGTAGTTGATCATGTGAATTTCCCATAAAGGTCTGCTTTGTGGCAATTGCTCCATTGCTATGCTTGATAAATAGTCATGGAAATATTTGTCATGCAATTCTACTGTTTTGCTCTCGGGGAATATGGGGATGTTAACATGATCTTTCAAGTTCACATCAACTTTCTTCCATTGTTTCTCTCCATTTTTATCTTGGACCTGGTAACCATATCATCGAAGCAAATTTCAGACTTGGTGAAAGGTAAAAACTGGTATGGACTAACTTAATAACGAGATCATGACATTAACTAGCCAAATATTGGAGAATTAAAAATTGTGTTTTGTAAACATTAATTGCTATATATATAGTATATTCTAATGTTCTTAAACATCACATGCAGATGAAAATAAATGAAACAGTGTAGTAAGGAAGAAATAGAGAGAACCATGATGGAGGAGAAGCGTGGATTAATGGGAAGGAAAACATCTTGGAGAAGAGCGTATGTTTGCAAGTCATCTATTGGAACTTCGAATTCTAAAACTCCTATGATGTATATGCATAGCACAGAGCTGTTGAAGTATTGTCCCACAGGACTAACAGGTTCTGCTAGCTCCTCTTTTTGGTGTTCCATAGTATATGTTTTATGAAATTTGACAACTTGAAGAGGGAAATGAAACCATATATATAGTACACAGATCTAGAACGAAGGTTAGGACGAAAAGCAAGCGATAAAGACGTGCCAGAGTGACCTTAGATTGTTGTAAGTTACCACTGAAATGGAGTAAGTTTTACTTTGATAAGAACAAAAGGCATAGAGCAAGAATGACAGATTCAACTGTACATAAGAACCAACAATTCATTATTACCTCTTTTATTTTTAATGTTTATTAATCACAAACAATAATCCATTTAAATGTTGCAATATTAGCCATTTGACATAATTAGACAATTTATTTATTTAAAATTTAAATATGGGTTTAATTCTAATTAGAACTTGTTTTTATTTTAAATTTTGATACATTTTAGTTTTCAAAATTTTAAAAATAAATTAATATAACTTTTTTAACTTAACAATTTTTGATATTTTAAACTTGTTAAAAAGTGTTTCATTCTAACATTTCAACTGAATCATGTTAAAATTGTATAAACAATTTAAACATTATGTTAAAATATGTTTAGTATCTTAAAAATATTTGATGTAGTTGGACTATGAAGATTATAGATTCATTTTTAAAATTTGAAAATTAAAATATATCAAATTTCAAAATATGTAAATGAATTTTCACGTGTTGAAACAATAAAAAATTTTATCTAGGACAAAAAAGTATTTACTCTTTATTTATATCTAAGTTTAAATTCATTCATATACTTGTACTTCTATTATTAAGAAGATTGCTATTTGTAAAGAGAAATATAAATTTATCAATTATCGATATAAATCATTCCAAATATTTTCAATTATGGTTTATATTACACTACGCACATTTTATAATAAAAATAGTAATAATACTTTTGTACACAGTTTTTCTTTTCTATTAAAAAAAACTCAAAATAGATTAAAATTTACGTTTATTTTTGTTTGTTTGACCTTATTGTGTTTTTTTTTTCCTTTCCAACAATAACTAAATATATCAGGCGGGACTTTGAAATTAAGTCAAAATATACCTATGGTTTTCATACAGTCGGAAAAAGAAGCATGTGTCATTTCAGACAAATCTTCAAAATGGAGTAATGATGTATCCACGTAGTAGGGTTCTCCTGCGATTTATTCCATATATGGAAATTCTTTTAAATCGAATTTTAAAAGATAAACTTGTTTAATAAAAAAAAATCAAAGGATTATACGCAAAAAAAAAAAAAAATAGTTAAGTTGATTAAACTCTTTTAAAAACTGTGTTTGTCCAAACATTTGTACTTTGAATTAGGTTCACCAAACGCCAACCACTATTGCTGGCTAACTGTTAACTACATGTCACCGAAAATTAAATAACGTAAGCTGACCCGCATTTATTGTCCAATATGTTTGCACCACCGATGTTGCTAATAAGGCAAAGACTATGTTCAAACGGTTATTGAAAACACGAATTAGATGGTTTTATGTATATCTACTGTCGTTAAAATTTATTTTATTCGTCGTATATTGCACAAATTCTTCAAAATATATCAAGATTTTTTTGAAATTTTAGAAAAACTCAAAAATTAGTGAGAAATTCTTTTAAAGATAAATATACTCAGATAATATAAGAGAATAAAAGAAAAAGGATGATAATAAGAAAAAAGATGTGAAATTATGTTTTCGAAACATGAAATGGTCTATTTATAAATATAGGAAGTGGCTTCTGAAACCCACTTCCCACAACGAAGAAACTGAGATATGGAAACTGCAATTTGCATTAAAGAAACCATGTTTTTGCGGAACCACTTTGTGGAAAGGTTCTGCATCAGATCGACACTGTTTTGGATTTATTCCTTTTGCAATATTTCGACACATTGCAAAAAGTAAGAGATAGAAAGAATAAAACAGAGGAAAAAAAATTAAGTTTCAGATAGTTCCGATGCATAAAAGATTATATAAGAAATTATATAAATCAGTTTGTTAAACTTAACATACAAATAGTTGATACAATAATTTATATGAACCAAAACACAGTGTATATTAGCGGTTTATCAACCACTCTCACAATTTTTATTGTTATCTCTATGTTACATTTATTAAACTAGCTCCATGTTTGGTATCGATGAGTGTTTTAAAGATTATGTCAATATTTTATAGAGGCGATCCTATTTGATATTCATACAAATAATTTCATCAGGTTAGAAATTATACATCATTCTTAAGAGATGTAAAAATTATTAAAATTTTTGTTTAAACTAAAATTCTTACTCCATATCAAATTTAATTACTAACTTCTGAATAATATAATTTCTAATACTTTCACATACATCATATAATAATGAACCTTACTCATCGAATCTTCAAATTACAAAGGTTAGATTACCCTCACTTGTTTGTTTGCAAATGACTTTAGTCTTATTGTCTTCGATGTTTTTGAAACAATGTTTCTAAAACAATGTTTCTTCACAAAGATTTTGTCAAAAAAATATGCTAAATTCCATTTTAACTTCATATGGTCAATGAAAATTGTTTCACTCTTTAGTAGTTGTTATACCAAATTATGTTTGAATTGTATATGTTTGTTCTTTCCATTGTAATTTTTGTTTTTAGCTACATTACCAATTGGTAATCACAATGTATTCATAAAAATGGAATTGTTTTAAATTAGATTTAAGTTTAATTTACATTGGTTAGATTTAGGTTCAACTTAATAAATCCAATCAACTTAAATTAGATTGCTACCTAACATGTCATTTATATTGTCATGTTATTGCTTTATAAATGGTGTTAGTACTAATTTAACAAAAGAGAACACATTGACTCTTTGTTAACAAAATTAATGACAAATAAATTACATACTACATTCAGTAATTTTAAAAAAGAGACAAATAAAAAAACTATTAAATATAAAAAATTTGCATTGAATGCTCAAAATGTTTTTTTTTTAATTTTTATTCAAGTACTCAATTATTTGGCTTTGTTGTCAATAAGATAAGATGATGTCATCGTTATTTTCATTTTCCTATTTCTAACTTATTGATAACTCACTTCTTCTTCTTCTCCATTCTCCCAAAACTCACAATTCAACTCTCACTTTAACAGAGAAGAAATGAGTTTATTAACTAGTTGGAAAATATGAAAGAAGAAATAAAGTAAGTTAATTTGGGTTAAAAATGAAAAAACAAAAACAACGATTACATCATTCGTTAAAAAAAAAATTTAAATATTCAATATAAGAAAAACTTTTAGGAAATATAAAAACTTAAAGTAATACAAACTTGAAAAAAAATATGCATTGAATTTAAAAGTTTGTCAAATTTTTTTAACGACACTATTTCTATGTGGTCCACGTTATTTCCAGAAAAAGAAGCCACCCTTACCATTCTTATTAAATTCCTGCCCGCCCATCTGTAATAAATAAATATCACAAATACTGATTTTGCCATCAACACGAAAATTTACATTTAAGCGAGAAATGAATAGTAGAAATACATAACTTCATATGGAAAATCTACATGGATGAGTCGACCTCCTTTATGAAGTTTCAGAGCATAGACACATCATATTGATTAATGAATTAAGATGTTCATCAAACCTAAGAAATAATGACATGATACTTGTAAAAAAGAAATTAAAACAATCAATTCCAATTCCTCAAAATAAATCTAAGAATTTTGACTTCTGTGTTGAGGGCAAGCACACTAAAGTATTGCTGTGTCAGTAATTTGCTGTAGCTGCTTTGAGTATCATCTGAAAGGCATTTTGTATGCATGCCTTCAATTTCTCTTCATCTATGAAGTCCTTTTCTGTCTTTAGGGTGATTCTAAGCACTCCCACATAGCTCATAACTGAAATGGCAAGACTCTGCAATGCACACAGCTCATAGTTAAAATGTCTTCTTTTTTTCCACTTTTAAATAAAGAAATCAAGTTTATGAAAAGTGTTCTTTGATTTATTTCATCAAGAAAATTTCATAATTTCTAAACTTGATTAATTATGTAAAGCAGGAAGGAGACTTAGAATACCTCAGGTCCACCAGCCAATGTGAAATACAAGCCCTTAACAGCATGATTAGCTAAAGACATTTGTTGTGTCGGTCCAACCAAGCTTGAAATCACTGCACTTGAATTCATTACTGTCCCTCGAAGGTGTTTTGCTACTGCCTGCAACAAAATTAACCATTAAGAAAATTTCTGATCCAAGTACTTATATACTTTATGAAAGCAAGTACAATAATCACATTTACATGCCGAGACTGAGACGTGAACTTAAGAAAATAAGAGCTAAAGCAGTGAATGAAAGAAAACGTATGATAACATAATGGTATATAACATTGAATTTAAGGATACCAACCTCTTGTCCTCTGAATTTGCTCTCCATGTCCAAAAGAGTTCCAGTGAGGGCAACTGCTAAAGATTGTTTCTTTCTCTTTATTATATTATGGGAATCCCAAATGAAATCTATAGGGTTTGACATTCTGTTTTGATTTAATTTCGGTATTGGTACATGCAAAAAGGAAATTTTATTCCCCCATGGACCCTTTGCTTTACTGTTGAGCATATCATTTATTGTTTGGTAACCTTCTATGTTTCTCGTATTCAACAAAACCAATGCAGTCGAGTCTGCTGTTTTTGACTTCAAGTCCATGTCTTCCATATATAACCTGGTCCCATAGAACACCATTCCTGTGATCACATCGTTTATAGTCTGCCATAAGAGAATCATGCAGAGAATATAAGATAATCTAATGTCAAAACAGATAAAGATTCAATGTCTTTATTCTCTACATACTATATATATATATATATATATATATATATATATATATATATATATATATATATATATGTGTGTGTGTGTGTGTGTGTATGTAAAGAGAGAGAGAGAGTGAGTGTGTGCTATCAATATTATTTGAATATAAAAGAAAATTATGATATCCTTAATTTCTCATTTTTATGTTTTTTGTAAGCACATATTTATCTCAAAACAAGTTATGTGTATAAGAAACATGTCCTTATTGAAACTGTAAAATTAATTGCATGAAAAAGTCCATTACTTATTTTCCTATGATTTAAAAATCATAGCCAGGTATAAAAGAACCACGATACGTTATAAATTTGGATTAGTTGTCAAGATATTATTTTTCTTCATAAATTAATTATTTTTTGGATGTACGTATATGCATGCATTCTGAAAAGTATTTTCTGTAACAGAAGTGACGTATGAGCATTTATAATGTCGTAACTCAGAAAATTTTCAAGATTAAATAAGGAAAAAATACCACTCCGAGCCTGGACTTGATGTTCTTGATGTGGTCAATGGAGAAGTCCATACTTGATATGGAAATTGGGCGAAATTCGGTTCCTTCATCTCCAGACCTTATTGGTGTTTTATCATCACTCATGATGCTACTCTTCAGTACACTCCATCCAAAATCTGAGGCTGTGTTTATGGCAGAGGAGAACATCCAAGAAAATCTTCTCCAGAAGCTTTTAGTCGATGCTTGTGGCTTTGAAGGTCTCAGACTGGGAAACGACAATGGAAGAGAAGGGTCGTCTGCTCGTTGCAGACAAGAAAGAAGAGCACCAACGAGAGAATAACCATCTCCAAGTGCATGGTGAAGCTTAAATATTATACTGCCAGATGCATCTTTAGAGGGGTAGCTGATCACATGAATTTCCCACAAAGGTCTGCTTTGTGGTAATTGCTCCATTGCCATACTTGATAAATAATCATGAAAAAACTTGTCGTAAGATTCCACTGTTTTCCCTTTGGGGAATTTGGGAAACTGCACGTGATCTTTCAAATTCACTTCAACTTGCTTCCATCGTTTCACTCCATCTTTATCTTGGACCTGCTTTCATCATAAACCATATGAATGCCATGATAATGGTAATATAGACATGAAAATAAATGAAACAGTAAAAGAGAGAGAACCATGATGGAAGAGAAGCGTGGATTGATGGAAAGGAAAACATCTTTAATGAGAGAGAAGGTTTGCAGGTCATCAATGGGAACTTCAAATTCCAAAACTCCAATAATATATATGCACAGCGCAGAACTGTTGAAGTATTGTCCCATAGGGCTAACTGGTTCTTCTTGCACCTCATTTAGGTTTTCCATATTACTATATATTTCTGGGAAGAGAGATGAAAGTTACAAAACACTGCAGCTTAATGACCTGAGAATTGAGAAAGAATATGGAAGCATTTATATATATAGGGTGAGAAACTGAACACAAAGAAGTTATACTGGTAAAAGCAATGTGCAACTTACCTTTAAAAATGATAGGTGGTTCTACTTTGATAAGAACACGGCAGGACAAGAGAGACCGACCAACGACAGCCACCTGAAATTGTCATACATAATAGAATGTGAGGAACACACTTTTTAATTGATTAGTTTTTCTCTTAAACAGTTAGGTGTAACAAAATGAAAAAGAAAAATATACTATAACGTTACTTTTATGGAATCTGTATTACAATTTTCCTTCACTTTTCATTATTTAACAATGTACGATGACGTGTTTGCTTTCTTTGTAGAAAGACCTCTCTTTTGAAATTCCTACAGTTTGTTAAAAGTCAAAATATGTGTATTGCTTTTCTTACATTTTGTAAAGAAAAAAGCTTCTTTGCCTTGTATACGATTATAATAAGAAGAAAGATATTTGACACACTTTTTGACTCACTAACACGTTATTTTTTATTTTCCTGTTATAAAATTCATCTAAAATGAATATAAATATACAGGCGTGTCATCTTTACCATTATCTTAGACATATACAAAGTTTTTACATTTATTTAACACTACTTTTTATTATTTTTTACTTTTAAATAAAAAAGTACAAAAGTTTACTTTTTTTTTTTATAACTATTTTATTTTTATATTATGTATCAAATAAATTTAAAAGTATTCTTCTACAATTACTCTTATCTTTATAATAAACTTTCAAATGAATTTAGTTCTCATAAAAAGACGTTTTTATTCAGATGTCTTTTAAAAATTCATACGTAATACATATATTAATTAGTAAAAGAAATTATTAGTTCAAAATCTATTTGTTATTTGTATATAGAGTAAATTTATGAAAAAAGTTATTTTATTTTTATTTTCTAATAGATTTGGTAACAAATTTGATTATTCAAATATTTATATGGTAGTGTAGAATTGTTGAAGAGATGAATGAAATTGGTAGTTGATCCTCTTCCCTGAGCTGTAATATGTGAATGTCGATGGGAGTGGGTGAACATATATACTCTATTTTTTAGATAACAAAACTAGTGAGGATTTCTTTTTAGAAATATTGTATTTATAAAAATAAATAAATAAATAAATAAATAAAGAATAATTTTATAATTTATGTTATATTATAAGTATATAGAAGCAGTACGTTAGTTTGGCCCCCAAATTTTTCTAATCTGTTTGTACAGATAATGTATATTTTTATTTTAGAGCATGCGGCATCTTCTTGACTCAGTAAATTTGCCTCTGTATTATATATAAAAAAATTGTTCTTTTTTATTGTTTAATTGGAAAATTTTCCTAAACATATATTAATTTTCATTGACTGCATTTCACAATTTAAATGACATTTTTTTCAATAATTAATAACATCTGGCAGTTTTCTAAACATGCTCATTGCTTTTCAGTTTGAAAATGAGTCTAATTTTAGTTTTTAAGAGTGATAGGTTCACCAATCGGCACCAAAGATTGTGGTATGTATAGCAGTGGAAATTAAATAACCTAAGCTGACAGTATACAATATATTTGACCAATATGTTTGTCAGTATATTATGCTAACATATTTATGTATTCAACCTTTAATCGTCGTTGAATGGTTCAAGATGAATGACACAGTCAACTGGGTTAGATGATCGTCTTTTTAATTCTTGATATATAATGTTATAAATCTACATAAATTTATATATAATTATTAATTAAATATAAATTCAAAAAATATATATTAAAATTTGATGTAATAAAATATCAACATAAATACATGTAAAATTTTAAAACAAAGTTTAAATAAATTTGAACGTAAAATATAAATTTAAAGAGAGTTAGTATTATTAATATTATTTAATAAAAATATTGATTTTAATAAAAATTTAAAATAATATTTATATAAAAATTAAACATGATCTTAATTAAAAAAATTAAAAATATGATTAAATTAAATAAAAAATAATAAACATAAGAATCAAATTGAAATTAAAATACTCTGACTCATTACATATATAGCAAAAGAAATTTTTTTAAATAAAATTTAAAAAATTTAAAAATTTAGGTGTAATGTTTTATCTCTTTATCATTCTTTAACCCCAAATGTTTAATGCGAACTTTGTGTAAAACTAGTTAAGAAAATGTTGTTTTTGCATTATAGTTAAAACTAACCATTAAGGATTTGGTATTAGTGAGACTAATGTGGAAATGAGGTTATATTAAACATATTAGTTAAAAATATATATATTGACATGAGTTCATAAAATCTAATCCTCGTAAACCCTTGTCCTTTGTCGAGTAAAATAATTTAAAGTTTGGTTACTTTGAATACTATTTATTTTAACATATCTTGTTTTCTTTTTAAATTTATTGGTCTTTAGTCAAAATTAGTAAAATTACATGACTAAAACCACACAAATCTATTGAAATAAGGATATTTGAACTTTTTAATATTATTATTTATAAATATTATATTAACTTTCAAATAATAACATTAACCAAAAGGTGAAATTATCAAAGTTGATTAAGCTCAACTTTTATTTATTTTATATATATCGGTTTAGTTAATAACTGAGATTGGTTTAGTCAATGTTAAATTTTAATAAATAAAATAAATTGTTAGTGTCATATTAATGTCCACTTAACACATATTCATTTACTGTTGAATATTATTCGTGTTGGCTTGACCAATTATAAGTTGACATTAACCAATTTTAATAAGTAAGAATATTTATGTTCGTAATATATTAGTGTTAATTTAGTCAACGTTAACATAATAAATAAAAACGCTAACATAAATAAATAAGATTAATATCTTAATTGAGACTAATTTTATCTGTTTTATTTAAATTAATATTGATTAAATTCATAAAAAATTTATTTATTTATTCATTAATATAATATATCTTTAATATTTCTGTCGATTAATCTCGTGTTAATTTAAATATTATAAATATATATGTATGTTCATGACATCAATTAGAAATCATATATTATTATAATTCAAAAATTGAGATTTAAATATAACAAATCTTTTTTTCTCTCACATTTTATTATTCATATTTATTTCCTTCATATATATATATATATATATATGTGTATGTTTAAATATTATAA
>CP144695.1:12354591-12524591 GCA_036885675.1 Vigna mungo
CGAATCCGCCATTTCTCTACACTCTACAGTTTGGATTGGAAATGGAGCAACGTAGCGATCGTGGTACACCGCACTGCACTCTCTAGCTTCCCTGTTCTCTATCTAAATACAAAGGTCAACGCCGTCGCATTCTCTCCATAGTCAACACTTTCCACTAACAATCCAACCTTTATCTCTGGATAATACTTCCTGGACCATTCTCATCTCGTGATTCTGTTTTTTTCTCAGATATTTTTTCTTTACGATTTTATTTTTAATCTCTCTCTGCTTTATAAGAAATTAAAAATCAAGAATTACATCAAAATGCATGTTAATTCTTTCATAGTAGTTTGTTTTCGTATGTTGTCTTCTTTCTTTTGTATTTTTTCTCAAACTACGTTGTCGAGGAGACTGCTTCTTGCATCTCCTCCTACACTTCAAAATGACAAAAAACCAAATGAAGTATAAAATTATGAGTGAAACCAAATGATATATGAAGTAGTTTTGGGATATAAAATGACAAAAAAACCGGCGTTAAATTATAAGTGAGGTTAAATAAGTAATATGTAGTTTGTTTTTATGTTAAAAATTTGGTGACATTTTTGTAAATTAAAAATATAATTAAGGTATTTATTATTGACATTTTCGTATTTCGAAAAATATAGTATAACTACTATGATAAATAGAATAGTTGTTAGAGGTAGGAAATGACAAAAGAAAAAAAAATATATCAAAATTGGAGATAAATGAAAAATATCATTGTGGATGCAGAAAGCAATAGCCTTATTGGCTCGACCCAATTTGAATAGTTTGGTTCCCTTTTGTTTGATTTTGTCAGAGTTTTGAGACCCGGGCTGTTGAGGCTGCTGCTTCGT
Organism: Vigna mungo; assembly: GCA_036885675.1. Classification (NCBI taxonomy): domain Eukaryota; kingdom Viridiplantae; phylum Streptophyta; class Magnoliopsida; order Fabales; family Fabaceae; genus Vigna; species Vigna mungo. The sequence goes on from CP144695.1 coordinate 12,355,446, forward strand.
ATAAGTGGGCTCGGCCCAGAATCAGTTAAACCCAATTCTCTATTATTATTTTTTTCCATAAATTATGGTTTGTTTAAACCTCATTTTCTTAATAATGTATCATTAGAATATATATATATATATATATATATATAAGATATGTGCATGATTTTGTGAGTTAGGAGTATAAATAAATAGTTTGAAAAACGTAACTATTGATATGAAATAGCGATTTATTTATGAAGAAAACCATGAGATCAAACTCAATAATAAAAGCGAGTAATGAAATTAGAAGTAAATTAAATTGTGACGATAAGATTAATGTTATATCATAAAGACGAGTATTTAATTGTCAATAACTTGTATCACAGTAAATTATTGATCTCAACTCTATATCCAAAATACAAGAATTAAACATAAAAAATGAAAAATGAAAATTTACATTTATAAATCAAATATAAATGTTGATAAAAGCACAAAAGCAGTGAGATGAAATAAAGTGACCAAAGGTGACTTTAAGGTACACCAACCAGGTATTAAAGGAACAAATAAGTCAAAGTAAGAAAAAGTCAACATTAATGGTGTGTGATATACCCTCAGATTGGTGCATTATGAATGCTGAGTGTTGTTGACTTCCAACATTATATATTGACTTCAGCTACCTTCATATTTCATCACTTTCAACTGCCATAATGGACAATCAATTCCCTAAATCATAATTATAGCTAATCACCATTTTAACCTTTTCACTTTAATTTAATGTTATCAAACTTATCTTATTATTATTATTATTATTATTTCATATACTTTTAGATGATATTTCAACTTTAATATATCTTCTCACGCTGAAACAAATTCGATAATAATGGTCAAGATTAATTAAAATATATTCTAAAAGGATTAAGAAAATAAAACTTAAATGTAAATTAATTTTACAACATTACCGTTTATTTAATAATTGAGATGTGGACGAAGAAAACCCTAAAATTTGCAATTCCCTATCCACGAAAACAAGGTCACATGTCGTTTTGATCGCAGTACAGTGATGCCTCTTTGTCGTCTCATTCAAAACGGTTTGGTTAATTTAATTAGGTTTGAACCGACTTCTTACACTTACCACTTTGACCTCTCGCTTTGCTGTTTTATTTTTGTAATTCATTTTTTTTATATGAAGAATCGAATTTCTTTAAACATATTAGAATTATATTTACAGCGTTCAAATTGAGGTAAAGAAAATATATAAAACTTTATTTCTGAAAAAACAATTGAAATTAAACAAACAAGAATAGAAAAAATGACAAATATATAAAAAAACTGATATAAAACACAAAACGGATATACATAATACAATTTCTTATAACATATGATATTGGTTCTAAGTGTATAGTAATATTAACCGTACGAATTTTATTATCACGTTTTCATTTTTGTAATAAAAAATTATCTTTATTTCCATTCTCATCTTTATTCTCAAATTTAACGAAATATAAATTTTGTTTTATTTCCATTCTCATCGAGAATTGATACACTCCTATATCTATATTCGGTTTTTACTGTTTTAAATATCAATTAAATTATTTTTATAAGAATAAAATAAAAATCACATCAAAAAAATTATAATATCATCAAAATGTTCAAAATTAAAATTCAGGAAGTTTAATATTAAGAAAAATATTATATTTATAAAATCTCTAATAAGATCTCTTTTTTATACTATTGAAAATTTACAATATATCACTTAAATGAAATAACACAAATAATAAAATTAATTAACAATAATTCAAATTTAAGCATAGATTTTTAATATTTTAAACTTTAATTAAATTAAGGATTTATATAACTGAACACTTCAAATCAATAATCAAACATTATCATAAGACAAAAATAAATAATAAATAAAAATATTATAAAGAATTAAAGATAATGAAATGTGTGACCCAAATATAATTTGATAAAATTAAGAATATCCATTTGAATATGATACAAAGAAAAAAAATGTAATTAAGATTGTAATATGAGAAAAAATACCTTGAAAATTAAAGTTTTATTATATAATTAAACACTTCATTTTTATTTATCATCTCCATATTCATGCATATATTAAACACTCAAAAAATTTGACTAAAAAAAATTCAACTTTTCAATAAAAAATGTTATTTATACATGAGTGTCAGACCCATTAAAATACCCAGCTAAGTGGGATCCAGGTGGCAACGGGGAAAGTATGAAATTCAGAAAGTAGAAGACAGGTGGCTACAGCAGAATGGATTGTCCAGTTTTGGCGATAGTATTTAAGCTGGGATTTCAAATTTCTAGCCACTTTCTGCATGCAACCTTCCTCCTCTACTTTCAGAACTTCATTTTCTCCTCCTTCTCTCTAAAAACCTTCAACTTCTCTCTTCAAATTCTCATTTCTCCACTGTTCCGATCACCTTTCAGGCAACATCTGAACCTTTCTGGTGTCAAGCTCTCTCGTTTGCACCGATCGATTTTTGTTTTGAGTTGGGAAGTTCAAATTTGTTTGATTCTTTGAAGTTGATGTGTTTTCCTATACATGCAAGTACCTTTCAGCTTGCATGTGTTCGTTCATTTATCTCTTCTTAACAACAATTCTGATCATGTTTTGATCTCTTGTTTAGGTGATGAGAAGTAGGAATTCTAGAGGGAATTCAAGGAAAACACAGTCTGCTGTTAAGAGGATAGTCGTTCGGTTATAAGGTAAGGGAAGCTTATATAATTTCGTTATGATTATCTGTTGTGAATTGTTGGATGTTTGAATTGTGAATGTTTGATGCTTTGGCTTGATTGTGAAGTACTATATGTTGATTTTGTGTATTGATGTTTGAAATATGGAATGAAAATTGGGTACGATTAGAATTGAGTGTCACTCTGTGGCATTCTGCAGAATTTGGTGTTTATGGTCGAGAGTCCATTGCGGTCGTTCGGTTTAAACTTGGAACGTGCGGTTTTTTACTGGATTCTCTTTTTGTATGAGTTCCAGCTTAAGACCGATCGGTTTTCTATTTAGTATAATTAAATAATAAGTTAAGTAATGTCTGTCCAAATTATATAATTGAAATAGTATAGAGTGCTTGGTCATTGACTAGCACTCAGTCTTTAAAAATGCTCGGTTTTAGACTAATATTGGGTTTTAATAGTGTTCGATTTTACATTGACTCTCAATCATTCTTAGAGTGGTTGGTCTCGTATTGTCACTCAACGTCCTGAAGAGAACATCACTATATAATTAAGTGTTCGTCCAAAACTCTAAGTGCTCGACCAAAACTACAAATTGTTCGACCTAAGTCCAAATTGCTCGATTTAATGTATACGTGTCTTGTTTAAACCTTGAATATTCGAATTAAGATTTATAGTGTCAGTCTTAGACTGTATCCAACTCATATTAGAGTTGTTATGTTAGTTGACCGTTCGGTCATATTCTTAAGAATTATTCATGAATGTGATGTTGATATATTGTCAATTGGATTATATTGTTGGAGGAAAGATGATGGTTTTTATGATGTATATGAAATGAATAATATGAATGTTTAAAGAGAATTCCAAGGAGGAATGTCTCATGACTAGTTTTGTCTGGTAAAGTATGAACATGGCTAAGTTAAGCTGTCGTTTATCCTGATATTCTGTGATTACTCCACCTCATGTAGAGGAGGGTAACTCATGTGTGGGAATGACAAGAGGTCCTTTAGCCTCAGGGTATTGTTGTACTGAGGTAAGCTTCACTGGACTAACCTCGAGTGGCAGCTGTTAAGGGCATCCCAACTAGGTTCCACCTGGGTGCACAAATGTCGTAACTACATAATTCATACAATCCGGATGAGTCGAGTCAATGGTCGGTTATAAATGTATTGAACGTTCGGTTATATGGTATTCTATGAATTGGTTGTATTTTGAAATATATTCATGATAGTTATGTGATATAAATTAAATCTGAATGTTTGTATGATTAATTAAATTACATAAGCTTACCCTACTGTTCTGTTTTCTGTTTTGTCTATCGTCCGGTTGTTCTCTTCACTGCAATGATCATCTAATGGATGTGAGTAGAAGGTGATATCGGCTCATTGGAGGAAGCTTTGCAGACAGATCAATCGAAGATAGTATAGGAGTATCTGATCAGTAGGACCTTGTACTCTTTTGTTTAGTAAAATCGTTCGGTTTGTATATATTTTTGTATAACCGTTCGGTTTAGACAGCCGCTAGTAGAAACCATTCGTTGTAAACTTCCTTATTGTACTACCGTTCGGTTTAAGTATAATATAGTACCGTTCGGTCTAATTTGTAAGGTTGTTTGAGACTCTCGGTTGGTGTACAGTTTAAATTTGTATGAGTTTGTCATGTCTTCCATGTGGAAAGATGAGTCTAAAATGGTATGTTATATCATTTCCTCCAAGTATAGATAGTCAAATTTTAAGAGATAACTAAAGGTTTTGAGAACAGAAAATGTCTTGATAGAAGTAATGAGGGTGCACACTCATGACTTTTACCTGAGACGACCTTCTTTTCTCAACACTGAATGTAATTAGACTCTTCTATTAATCTTATTGTCATATCTTCGTAGAAATTGTTCGGTCTTACACAGGTTCTTTATGGCCGAACATTCCTTATTTATTACCCTTCGGTCATAAGTCCTTACTTCCTATACTTAAACTGATGAGTTCTCTTTTTGTTAAGTAATGAAAATTAGAAATATTATTTGTCTAACATATTTAATTATGCTGAAATGATAAGCGAAAGTATTCTCATCTAAGATAGATTAGTATTGGATCTTCTCTAATAACTCCTCATATACCTTCTGATATTTGTTTTATGTTCTCAAAGAAAAATATTAAAATTTTAATGATAAATGAATTAGGAACTAATTAATTTAATTTTACTTTTAAAAAATAATTTATGTTTCATTTTAAATCCATCAACGTCTTTGAAAAATAATTGTGGAAATAAATAATTTTATGCAATTTTATTTCGTCATGCTTAACTTTTATATTTTGCATCTTTTATTTGAAATGTTTTTTGTAGAAATTTTTTTTATGAATATTAGAGAAGATTTTGTCAAATAGTTCTAAAACAAGCATTTTCTAATTTCAAGACAAAAAAATAAAAATCAAACATTTTATGAGAAAATATTGCATAATCAGTCTACCTAATATAGAAGATATTAGATAATCAAAGTCTACCGTATATAAAAGCAAGAAGCAGCTAATGTAATACTTCTCGTAGTAAAACTTTCTCAAGGAAAAAATTCGAAGTCTCGAAATATACAAGATAAACTTAAAATTTAGAGTTTTATTAATAATTTTGTTTAAATATTATTTTGGGTAGCTATGATTTTTTGTTTATTTAGATAGAATATTATTTTATAATAGAATAAACAGATTTTATTTTTAAGTAAGTTAATATTTTATTGTCAGTTTTTATTATTTTTATTATTTGTACAAGAGAGATACGTACACGTACACAAGAGAGACGCGTACAAGAGAGACGCGTACATAATCTAAAAATACTAAATTAAACATACACATTTTTATAGGGTAAAGTACATTTTTGTAAAGAAGAACACATGTATATTCAAATAGGACAGTTATACGATAATCAATTTGTTTCTTTATTGACAACCTATGTGAAACGTCTCAAAGACTATGAAACATACATACTCTTGATAGAACTCTAGGGTAGAGTACATTTTTGTAAAGCAGAACTTGGTAACCTTTTCCACATGGATAGGAAAAGGTTATCGAATTCTCTTCTGTGATAATTTCCACCTTTTCAGCCCTCCTCGAATCCTGCAGATCAATCTAAAAATACGAAATCAAAGATACATATAATCTAAAAAATCTAAAAATTAAACTTACATCATCTATTTCCATATTATCAGGTTTGTCGTCTTCTTTGTTAAGAGTTAGGTTTTGCAATCCCTGAGGTATGCTTACCTGAAACACAAAAACAAACGAACAAAAATAATGCAAAGCGTACTTTCAAATCATAAAAGACCTTTCTTTTCTAAGTACCTCTGATTGAGGAGCGATCGTTTTCTTTGATTTCGGACGCCGGCGGCAAACGCCGCGGTAGCGAACCGAGAAAGAACGGCGGGTGAACGGCGGTGATTCCGATGACGTTGGAAAATTTTCTTTCACTGCACCAATGATCTTTTTCGTTAACTCCTTTTCCCTTTTTCTAATTTGGATTCTTTTCTTGAGTCGGAGCCTTTTGCAACTGAATATTCTCTGGATTTTTGTTTTTCTTGCTTTTGGGAGTCGCTCAAGAAGGAAGAGGACTTATATATATGCGTGAATTTTAAATTTACTTTTGGCGGGTTCTGTTAGGTTGTTCGGATTCTAAAATAAAATAATATTTTTTTTTATTTATGCGTTACTCCTTGTAGCTTCCCATTTGCTCCCTACATCTCTCTCTTCCACTTTTACCCTTTGCTCTATTATTTGTATTCCTATTTTATCCTTTTAGAAATAAAATTTTATGATTTTATTCCCTCACCCCCACGTAACCTATTTATTCTCTTTTTATCTTCATACTTTCATTTTTACTCTTTCTTCCCAGAAATTCATTCTCCTATTTTTCTAGAAATTCTTTCTTCTATTTTTTTTATTGTTGTGGTGTCAAGTGGTGATTGAGATATTGAGATTGCCTGAAAGAATTTATCGTTCAATTATTATATCCACCCATCAATTTGGGTGTTCTTCATCGGGTAGATTTTTCCCCAAATTCTTTCTGTGCCTTTTAAACCATGATCATGCATCAAATTCTGATTGCATGTAAAATGGTGCTTCTGCATTTCTTTTCTAGTTTCAATTAAGTTCTAAAACTTGTTCTACATCATTAAAATGGTAACCTGTAGGTGGGTCTAGCATTTCTTGAGTCACAAGAGAGCTATTGGGGTTTTCGTGGTACTGTGCAGTGAAATTTTGAGGTAAGGTGAGATTTCGTTATTCTTCTATGAAATTAGGGTGTGCATGAATTAAGTTTATGTATGGAATTATGAAATGATGTATGAGTGTGATTGTAGATTTATTTTTGGGTTGTTTGAACTGAAATTGGCTTGTATGTGTGTATTAAATCATATGTTGTTTGATTTTCCAGTCGTGAATCCGTAAATTGTTGTTTATGAATTGGTATGGCCATGATTGAATACCAAATTGGAATGATGGGGTGGAGGAAATTATGTATATAGGATTCTAGATAGAAAACTAACAAATCAAGGTGTTTTAGGCTATATTAAGGGAACTAGGGTAATCAAATTTGGAAGTTGGAGTCATAGAGAGTCTTGGCCAGTTTATACCACTTAGATAAGTCAAATATGACTTTTTAGAAGTGTCGAAATGAACAAAATCAGTCTTTAAGTGTCAAATTTAGATTTTAGCCCATAAGTTGAGAATTGAGGTTTTTGAGTGTAAATTTATGCATAGTTGTTAGGGAATGAGGTTAGGAATGTTTATAAGCCTTTAGACAAGTTTAACTACACCTAAATTTCAAGTTAGAATGATTAGAAATCCACCAAAAGGCCTAAAATGAAATGAGAGTGGGTGAGTTCTACAAAATCTGCAGAAAATCTGCAGAATCCATGTCCGGGCGTTGTTGAGACTTTGGCAAGTGTACCAAATTGTTTCAAGTAATAAAACCGGTAAGACCGGATATCGTTTCCCAATAGACTTGTTTCACTAGACAATCATATAATTTCTAACTAACCTAAACTAAAGAATGCTTCCATAAATTGAGTTTTGGTGCAATTAAAGTAAATATGAAACATAAATGATAAAAGTGATCTTAGGTACTCAAACACTTTGAAATGGAAGGATTAGAAATGATATGGAATGATATTGTTGGGGGTATGATTTCACCTACTTCACTCTTATGTATAGAAAATCACTTCCTCTTCATTAATATGTCAATGTCAATCTACTAATTTACTCAAACCCCAATCCTTGGTAGAAAGAGCCTAGACTTCCTCATTAGACTCCAATCCCTTGGAAAACCTAATGATTATTTCCGCATTAAGAAATGAGATTTTAAGACAACCAAAGGTCCTAGTTCTATCCCTAGATACTATTTCCTTTAGGTGTTTGACCCAAGTCAAGGTTTACCCAACATTTCCCAATATCAAGTAAACCCTAAAATCATGTCATGGGTAGCAACTTCACAACAAGCATTAAGAAAAGGAATTAAACACTAACAATCAATGAAAGAGGTATATATTCATTCAAAACAAAATGCTTTACATAAGAGTTTAATGGCTACATCAATCCCCCAACAATAATGAAACTAGCTATCCATGAATGGAGAACTCAAGCTTACAACAATGGTGGAAATGGAAGAAAGAAGAGAACCAAAGGAAGGAGAAGGATTGTTCTCACAGCTCCTAGCTCGCTCCAAGAGCTCCCAATCAGAGAAAATGCGTCTGGGTAGCAAAAGATCCAAAGCTCTTCGCGCCTCCAAGTGAAATAGGGCAAATCTGCCATGTCAGCAAAGTTGGCACTCAAGCCCCCCAAAAATGGGCGCTGAGGCGCACGACAGTCAAACTCAGGAACTGGTGCACTGGCGCTCAAGCCCCCTTAGGCCAGGGGGCCCGTGATTTCAACAAAATTCTGGTTCTTCATTTTTGCTACTTTTCTTGCTTTTCTTGGTTTCTAGTGCCTTCATTTGATGCATAGACTTCTTCCAATTACATTAAGCACATAAAAGCAAGGATTAGTGAACAAAATATCTCATTAAAGCTTGGGGTGCAACCACTTAACAAACTAAAAGAAAACTAGGATTTACAAGGTAAAAAGTTAAGAAAGGGTTGACATTTTCTCTTGATTCATCACTGAAATCATGGTAAAATATGTCATTATCAGGCGCCCTGAGGGGGGTTGGGCACCCTTCAACGCGCTGCTTCACCCAAATTATGGCGCCCGAGTGCCCCTAAAGAGGGTTGGGCGTCCTTTTCTACTGTTGCTTTTGTTTTTGATAGTTTGTGGGGTTCCGGATGTCCGTTTTGGACGTTCTTTAGGTCTTTCTGGGGGGTTTTGACCCTTCCGGAGCCATTGGTGAGGGTCCCCAAGCTGTTTAAATTACTTAAGTATTGATAACTAAAGATTATAAAGAAACTTGTGTTAATAAGTGATGTTTTTGTGAAAGTATGTAACGTCTGAGTATTTATGAGTTGTTTTTATAACATAACTAAAGGAACATGATTAAGAGTATGATGTATTGCGTTATGAATTATAGTTTGAACGCATGTATGTACAAAGTATGTGAATTATGTAAGTGTAACAAGTGATGGTTGGTGTAAGTGTAACAAGTATGGTTATTGGACATAATTCCATGATCCTCAAGGGAGGTTACATGGTGGTGCCCTGTAGTTTGTTGTGATTGACCGTATGAATGGCCGAAGTTCCGGATGGGGTTTATCCTAACATTCTAATGATCATCCATGCTCAATTAGAGAGTGATGAGTCATGTGGTGAGAATAGCAGGAGATCCTAGTAATAGGTGCTACGTGGAGGCCTGTTATTCGGTAAAGGGCTTACACTTGTGTGTGGTCGGGTGAAACCCCTCGGCAATGGCTTTGCAAAGCAGTAGGGCCACAACAAGTGCACAAACCCCTGGAACTCAACATTTCATACTAGTCCGGATGGTCAAATCACGTGTCGGTCATTGGTATCAACAAAATGCGTTCGGTTTTAGTCTAAATTGTGTTATGGTCTTTGCATGATGTGTGTGTGATTGTATAACATGATAGTTAGTTCCATTTAATGTATAATCTGATATAATGTTTACTTGCTTGCTTGTGTGCATGTTGTTATATATATGTTAGTTTGAATTTGGACTTATCTTGCATGTTTTTCAACCTAGCTTACCCTTGCATTGTGTGTGTTGTATGTGTTTGTCTTCCCCCTTGCGATGATCATCTAATTCTTTGGATGTGAGCAGTAGCTGATGACGTGCCCTTGGAGCAAGCACTGGAGGATCATGAAGACTTAGTCCTAGCTCTTAAGACCTTTCAGACACATCTGTATTTTGAAATACTCTAAAACTTGTAAAGTTTAAATTTCTAGTCAATTTTGGATGACTGTAAAAAGATTACTTTAATTACATCCTCAAACTGTTTTGTCATATTGTGATGCTAATCATCCTATATAATTTCATCAAATTATTGAGATGTTACACATGTAAAAAAAAACATAAATATAAGTACGAAAGAAGGGGACTACCAATTCAATTTTAAATTGAAAAATAGAAAAAGAACGTTTGTTAATTTTTGTCTTAAAAGTCAATAATTTTTACTTTTTCAATAGCATAAAAGAAAATATGTTGTTATTTGCAATTTTTTTCCCTCTTTCTAAATAATTTACTACATATACCAAACAATATGAGTAACTTTTATTGACTTTTTTTAAGAAAAATTATAAATGAACACAATAAATGATGTATTTGAAACTTAAAAAACGTTGATAGAATAATTAGATGTTTCAACTTATTAATTATGTTTATTATAGTTGAAAATAAAATAAAATAAGAAGTCGTATTAAATAATGAGAAGACATTTAAACTATTGTAATAAGAAGAAATGTCTTCTTACTTTAACATAATTTGAATGAAATAAAGATAAATTTAAAAATTGTATTTATCCATAAAAACTTTATAACTTATTAAGATAAATTTCCTAGCCAAAAATAAATTAAGATGAAAAAAAGGGCCATGCGGATATAACAAAAAATGAGAAAAAAAAGTTTTTTTTTTCCTTTGTATTTTCTATTTATTCAAAGAGAATAGATAGTTTTTTGAAGTAAGGTTTATAAAGATTAGTGTTGGTTCTTCGAAAAAAGAAATGAGAAAATTTGTCATCAATAAATAATAAATTGTGAATTTATATCATATATCAATAAATCACCTTAAATTTAAAATATTAACACGATATAGTGAATGTAATATTCCCTCAACTTAATTATATTATTAGACAATGTAAGAAAAACTATATTGTTATAAATATTATATATATATATAGCATTTATAATTTCATGTAAATAGGTTGAGACACTATAACTATATCTCATACAATACATTTTTTTTCTGTAAAAGTAACATGTATGAAAGTCAAATAAATGTTTCTTTCAACATTCAACCTATTTCTAGTAATGATAACTATTTACTGTAATGATTTTTTGAAAATTATCCTCTTATTTTTTACGAGACATTTGTCTCTTTCCACCGAACATATTATTATTATTATTTTTTTCTCAAATCTTCATATTTTAATTTTCGACATCTTAATCTTAAATTTGATCTTTTGGAAACATTAATAGGCATAAAATTATATATTATTGAAACAATTCATCGTATAACCTTTCTTTAATTTAAAAAAAAAAAATCTCTGACAAAGATGGAAATTCTTCCACACACAATGGGATGTGAACTTCGAAGAAGATAAGATGCAAAGTTTTATTTATTTATTTATTTTCATTTTTTTTATATGCGAAGTTATGTTGTTCATCCAAGATTAATGACGTTTTCTCAGCACGACACGTGGGTATGACAAAATGCATATATTTTTCAACACACGACATCATAGAATTAATATTCGAGATGGCTTGTGTGAAAGCTGTTATTTATAGTAAGAGTTCAGTTTGAGACCAAAATATATAATTTCTTTTAAGTGATTTATTAATATATATATATATATGGTGCAAAAGTTGGACCAAACTACTTAGATCTAACGTGGACCAACAGTTTTTGGCAAGCCACCCACTATTTCAAGAATTAGAATAGTTTACTCTAAACTCGTGTTTCATTTTCCAACCATTTTTTTTACATCATCAATGTTGTATGAATAATCTACACAAGTCAAGCCAAAAACTATGGCTGATTAACGAAGGAATGAGACAGGTTTATCTTTATACATCTTTGACTTAAACTTTGATCTAATTTTTTTTATCAATATTTAGATATTTTGTTTAATTTAATTTTATAAATTAGATTATAAAATGTACTACATGCTATATCGGTCGGTAAATATATTCCAACAATCGTCAATATACAATTTGAGATTGATCGGTATAAACAATCGTTAAAGATAATTTAAAACTAATCAATGGAATAAGAGTTATTGATGGGTGGTTAACAAGTATACTAACAACTTTTAATGGTCAATTAATAGATTTAATTGTCATAAACTCTATAAATACAGTTTGATATCGAGGTAAAAACATTTTTTCATGATCTAATTCTTTTAAACCTTCTTTAGAAACATGTCTGACTTAAACGTCAGAATGTTTTATGCAGGTCAACTATCGAAATACCAATCGATTCGAAAAAAAATTTAGGAGAAATGTGAATAACTGCTATACTTGTAAGCTGAGTCAAGAAAATCTATCATCGATTCTAGACAACAAAAGTATTTTAGATAATTAGATTATGAAATAAAAGAAAAGTAGTACAATTATAAATCTTAATATATATATTATACTTGTATTTATTATGTAAGAGAGACTACACTAAATTGAAACAACATTAAAGCCTCCCTCAAAATATATAAACTTTAATTAAAAAAATGCAGGGGCAAAAATTGAGGGCAAATATTTAGATAAAGAAAAGCAATGAATGAATGGTGTTTTATTTAAAACAATTAACCTCAATTATTTTATGAAAGTAACGTGTGTTTGATAAGGTAGAAAAGTTTAAAATTGATTTAAATTTTTTAATTAGAAGATCTAGATCTTAACAAGCCGACACGGTTAGATAATTAATGATTCACAATTTCTTAATTGGTGTTTGACTATAATGTTGAGTAGTTATGGAATTAATATAATAGTGTGCTCATTTAATATAAATATTTTAATGAAGCCTCCAAGAAAAGCCTTTTTCATTTGGTAAAGATGAATGTTTTGTAGCTACTTAGATTTCTAAATCAAAGTCTGGAATGCGACTTGACTAAGCAAAAGGATGAAATTAGAAATGAGAAAATTTGACAGTTATTATGAGGTGATGTCGATAAAGATAATGACTGTGTTCACCAAAGTCTACTGTTCTTAATTATACGCATGCCACTACCATAAGCAAAACACACTTCTTTTTCTTATTAACCAAGTAAACTTATACGTCACAGTTTTGCTATCCAATTCCACATAAAAAAACCCTATTATGCTGTCAGTTAATTATAACAATTTTTTTTTATTACAAACTAAAAAATAAACATTTTATAAAAGTTTACTTATTAGTTAAAGGGTTAAATATGTTTTTAGTCTCTATATTTTGGGACGATTTTGGGTTTACTCTCTCTTTCAAACTATAGTACAATTTAGTCCTTCAACTCTAGAAAACTCTGATTTTAATCATTTTTACTAATTTTTTTTTAATTTTAATTGTTGTTTCAAGCATGTTTCATTATAGCATTTGGATTGTTTACACTGTTTGACACATTTTTGTTTCGATGTTAACTAAGAAACGCGTTTGAAACAACAAATAAAGTTAAAAAAATTTGATAAAAAGGACTAAAACCAGAGTTTTTTAAAGTTGAAGGACTAAATTGTACCATAGTTTGAAAGAGGGACTAAACCCAAAATCGTCCCAAAATATAGGGACTAAAAACATATTTAACCCAATGGTTAATTAATGTGAAATATCCAACATTTTTTTTAAGTATGTATATATTTTATGTGTGAAACTAAATATTTATCAATTATCCGATAATAGTCAAAATAATAAGTGATATAATAGATTCGACAAATTTCATTCTGAAGTAAACTTTGATATCATATCAAAGAAATAATCTATATAATATGTCTTTTTTATTATAAAGCGTGAAAACAATTTTATTTTTCGAATTTCGTCTTTTATCTTGTGTTTTTATTGGTTTTTTTTTCTTCCATGCTAAAAAACAATTAGCTCTCATATCTTTCAAGCCTCTCACCACCATTGTTGTTGTGTCCTACCACTGTGGTGTCACTCTTTAGTAAGTTTCTTATTTTTTTTTCAGGTCATTCTTCAACAACCGATTCAACAAGCTAGTGATTTCCCCATCATATTAACTTGTAAGACCTAATAAACCAAAAACTTGAATTGCTTGAATCTTGAACTAACTTTAATATAATATAACTTGATCTAATAATCTTTAATTGACATGAAATTTTCAACATGAATTTACAAAAATTACAAAATGTTATTTTCAATTTTAATCTTTTGTAGTGAGTTAAATTAACAAGTTGTGATATTGTACGGTGGGAAATAAAAGTTGCATTATTATTTACATATTACTTGATGGTGTAGCTTGTAGTAGTGTCAAAAGTTGTCACCATCGTCAATATTATCCACAAAAAAGTCTTAACTATTTGGACAACTTATGAAAACCAATAAAAACGTATGAAGCACATGGTATACTATATATATATATATATGTCTTTGGTCTAACTTTTATTTGTTCCTCTTGTACGCTTACTCAACCAACTCTATCTACCAACATCTCTCTATATATATGTATTCAAATAGTCTGAATCAAACAGATTCATTAAACTAATAAATTACAAAACTTCTAGATGGCAGCTCCAAAAGATTAATCTATTGAAGTGCACGCCACTGCCTATTTCCAAATTTCTCTACACTTTATATGCTCAACTACAATAACTAATTAATTTAATATAATCTCTATTCTTTACAACAATATATTAGTGTTAGAAGTAGACTTTGAGTCTAACTCAATCTCATAAAACCGACTTGTAAGATAAGGTTTGTACTTATATAATATGAATTGATCTTATCTCTAGTCGAGATAAGACTTTCAACAATTAGTTATATATTAAGATAATCATTTTTTTCAATTGTTACAATATTTGAATTAGTTTCCCACTGATTACTATATATAATACAACAACTAAACATTAGTTCGTTATCTTTTTATTTGTCAAAAACACACCATACTCTTAAACAAGTTGATTGAATATTTTGCAAGTAACTCAATTCAATGAGTATAACTTCATACCAAACGTTTAGAAACTCAACAAACAGTGTAGAAATAAACGATAATCACATCCTTTATTAGATATATATGTTTTTGCTTGCAATTATTTTTACTAAGGAGTTAGAGTTTTATTTTTAACGTAGAAAAAAAAAACATAACTCAATACAACAATAGTTAATTAACTCATAACAATCGATATTTTCACAAACTTAAACGACAAACTAAGGAAGATGCAACCATTAGTTACCAGCTAATTAACCCTATTTATATTAAGAATTACCCAGGAAGTAGTTAATTAGAAAAAAAAAAACAATCTTTCATCATATTAATTCATTGATTAATTACGTCAGTTAGATTAGTCAATGTCTCAAAATCTTCAAACAAAATTAGCAGAAGCTGTAATTTCTACTGCAGTTTTTTTTTTCTGTCTCGGAATATATATCATCAGGTTCTTATTATGCGCAATAAATGAACAATTTTTCATACAGTATATGATAAACAAGTATATATATATATAGATATATATATATATGTAGATCATGGATTAAAAAACAAAACATTCATCTATCTATGATACACAAACTAAAGCTCCCTAAGTATAATTAACAGATGAACTAATACAAATAATCAACCAAAGCAGTTGGTTTTCCTATCTTCAAAATCTCCAAATCATTCTCAAAGGGTGTCAAATTCAAATCCAAAACCAAAAATCTCTTGTTGGGAACTTTGTTCTTGGTTGAAGAATCGATGCTGCTGCTACCACCACTGCTACTGCTGACAGTGGTGGAATTATGCAGGTTTCCGTTCAAATTTGCAGCTCTGTGTCTCCTCATGTGACCTCCCAAAGCTTGGCCTATAGCAAACTCCAATCCACAAATCGAGCACTCGTGAGTCTTAGGCTTTGGGGGCGAATCATGAAGCAATTGGCCTTCACTGTTATCTCCTGGCATCAACCTAGGTTTCTTGTGACTGGCCCTATGCCCACCAAGTGCTTGAAACGAAGGAAACTGCCTATTGCATGTCTTGCACTCAAACACACGGTTGCTCATAGAAGAGCTTGAGTATGTCGCCTCAAATTCACCTCCACGAGAAAGCAACATCAAACAGTTCGCCATGGTTAAACTATCAACCTCTCTTTCTCTCTTCATCGCAAACGAAAGGGGTGCCTTGTGCCGTGTGCCTTGGTTTGAAAATTGGAACTTTGAATGAATGAATGTATGAAAAGGGAAAAAGGTGTTGGAATGGAACTCTACGAGACTATATGGTTTTAGTATTTATAAAGGGTTGTTCTAGGTTTGGTAGCTTGAGAGTGTTGAACACTACTCTAACAATAGTTGACTTTTTTTGAAATATATAATTAAATTTTTTGCGTGAGTAAAGACTCATTGATTAAGTTCTCAAAATAACTCTTAATAATACAATTTTTTTCATATACTTGAACTTGTATATATAAATTTAATTGTTATTTTAGTATATCTTGAATGTTTGATTTGTTTTAGGATTTAGGCACAAGTTGGTGAGACAATTGGTAAAATAAAAAAAAATTCGAAGTCTATCAATTTTACCATATTGATTTATAATATAAAGTTAAATTTACTTATAATATTAATATTATAAGTTGATCTTATTTTTAATTTATTTTTAAAAGAATATATAAGAAAGAATATTGGTGTTGTGACTTTGATAACTTGTGAAATAAGCAAAGTGTGAGTGGTGCAGCAATTAAAGCAATTAATTGTGATGTGATGAAGTAAGAAAGGATGACTTACTTAGGAGTTGTTTGGTGTGAAAGGAGTTTGGTGCGGTGCGTAAGCGTGACAAAATTGCTGAGCCAAACGGGGCACTACTGTTATTAAAACTGTGTGTGTTCAAACTGTGGTGGAAAATTCTAAGCCAAAGTGTTGCGAAAGGTATGAAAAAAGGAAGCAGCAGAGGACGATAGTCGGAACCAACAGTGCCTCCTTGAATTCCAAACATCTAGAAATCGTGTTCCACGTTGAACATATATATATATATATATATATATATATATATATATATATATATATATATATATATATATATATATATATATATATATGATATAATTTTCGTATTAAACAAATTAAATAAAAGCATACGTACGGTAACCAGATTATTTATATATTATCATAAAACCATTATTTTCTTCTGTTAATAATTTATTTTAAGTAATTTTTCAAAGTTGAAAGTGTCAATAGCTGTGTTCGGAGTTTAAATTTATATATTATCCTATTTTTTATTCAGTTTTTTCAATTTTCTTGTACTTGGTGGAGATGTCTGCATTGAAATTAGATCAGGAGAAATAAATTAACTATTAAACATTATTGAATGCTTTGATATTTATTTTTAATAATTTATATCAATTTTCCTTTCATATGCTTTGTTTAATGTTGTGAGATTTATATACTTCAAGAGAATTTAACTTAAACGGAAGCAATATGCTATGTAATTTTTTAATTTTGGAAATTTAAATTATTAATAAACACTAATAGTACTAATAAAATATCTATTCTTTTATATCTAATACTCATAAAAAGCGAAACATCATTAGACAAGTTGTGAAAAAAAAATAAAGTTTTATTGTAAAGTTTGTTAGCTTGTTGAGAATTAATGAATTTTACATGTAATTTCTAAGTATTTAATAAAGTTCCAACTTAATACTTTCTTTGACTATTGAGTTATTTTAATTTAGTTGCCATATATCAGTAATAATGAAACATGTGAATGTTCCTAAAGTAGGTTGTTACAAGTACAAGTTTATTTATTTTTCTTTTGTTTGACAAAAAACAAGTTAAGTAATATGTATAATTAACTTATGAAAATATCAACATCACTACTTTGACTAGATTATTAGTTTATAATTTACTCGAACAAATATGTTAGTATAAAAAGTTAATAATAGTATATTAATTAATAAATGTAAGCATAAAGATTACAATGAATGTAATAATCTTTTTTTCATATAACGCCCTTTCTTTATTTTAAAAGAAGCCATTGTCGTGCTTTTTCATTTCACATCAATTAGAGCTTATATATGATTTTCATTGTAATAAAGCATGAATAATATTAATAAAGTTTATCTTTGTAGGATATTATTTAATACTTATGATAAGATATATATGATAAAAAGATAAAATAAGATAATTATGATAAAAGTAAAATAAATATTAATCATATATATTTGATGTTTAATGGAATAAAGATTACACAATATTATATACAATCAATTGTGATAATGAAAATAATAATAAGAGTAAAAATAACAATAAAATTAGAGAGAAGATTATATAAATATGAATATTAATAATGGTAGTGAGGGTGGATTCAAAGTTTATGTGATGATAACACAATAACAAACGTGATGACAATAGTAACAAAAGTGATTTTATAGTAACAATAATGGTAAAAGTAACAACCATAATAGTGATAATGTTGGAAGTAATTGTAATGAATATAAGTGTTAAAATAGGAGAGATGTTAATGATCTTATAATGTTAGTTTATAATTTAACTCTTTTTCGGAACAAGAAGTGTATTAAGATATGATAGACAATAAATAAAAAGAAAAATCATACCAGTATGATGCATTATTGATTATAACAAAATATGATAATAATTTTATCGTATTTTATTATACCTTAGACACCAAATAGATTCCAAGAGATCTTTCATGTAAGATCTTGAGTTAGGATATAAAAACAACATGTATCTTCATATATTTTTGCATTTAAGTTAAAACAAATATCTCTAATATGGAGAAGTTCTTATAAAACATTATTAAAGATGTACACATTTTTTTAAATGCAGATAGAAGCAACAAAATTCATAAGAAAAAAATGAACAACATATCAATATAATTAATTAAAAATAAATAGAACACATGTTAAAGAACGATATGTTGTTACAAATCATTAATCCAGATATAAAAAGTAAACTTTAAGTTTAATTTAATCTTACAAAATTAATTTGTAAAGTGATGTTTGCATATATATTGTGAATTAATATTATGTCTATTCAGTGTAAAACTTCATACACTTTCTTATGTCAATACATATACGTAAGGTGAGACTAGACATTAATAATGTTCTATAACAAGTAAGATGAGATTTACATCAATTTATATATTATCAATTGTAAATTAACAATGTCTCTAATCGATACAATATCGATATTACATACCATAAAAAAAGTTGTTGTAATAAGTAAGTAAATAATAAACTTCATATTATAAATATGAAAATTACTGTAATAAAGAAAATTTGCGTGAACAAAATAATTATAAAAACATAAAAAATAGAAAATATAAAGTAATTACTCCAAGTATGATGAAGGGCAAGAAAAAATATCTGACTAACAATGTAAAAAATATAAAGCGACTTGTAATTATATTATATACAACTCCAACATATAATTTTATAGGTTAATGTTTTTGTATTATCATAGTCAATATACATGAGAAGAAACAAAGCAATCCTATGATAAAACTATAGACATAAAAGAAAACTAGTTGCAACTTGAAATTGTTGGTAAGAGGGTAACGTGTAGGAAAAAGTGTTGGCATTACGCGTGTCTCCCATTTGTAATTAACAGTGTTTAATTTAATTGACCGACCTATGATCTGATCTGGACCAATTAGTCAATGGGCTTCATGTATCCTAATCCATTAGGTTCTTTGGATTTCGATCAATTTTCTTTCACTAATCTTCCAACTTCTCAACTATATTCATTCACTTTTCCCTCTTCAACTATTATACATCTTTTTCTGTCAAATTTCTAGCCTTTTTCTTTCTAATCTTTCATTTTCAACTCATTGGTTTTCTAACAAATTATGATTTGTGGGGTTTTTGTTTATGGTAGAAACCGTGTTTGGGCCAAGTCCATCTTATTGGATAATTGAAGGATTTGGATTGCATTGTTCTGTCAAGCACCTACCTTCTCATTTAAGATCTTGATTAATCATCAATATACTTCAATTGCATCCATTTACGGTAAACAATTTGTTTTTTTTTATGTGAGGTCGATAATCATAATTAGCACTCCTTTACACTTTTTTTTAATATTTTATAAAGTCTATGATACAAAGCTATTATCAGTTCTTTGTTTTTAAACTTCAAACCGAAAAGGTGAATATTTGTCAAAAAAATATTCTGACGCTTAAATTAGTTATATGTTTCGATCAGTTATAGCGTTACAATAAATATAATCATTTATCATGTTACTTTACTTCTGTTTAAAGTGGACTTTTAATTAGTGTTTCATTAATCATGGTTTTAAAAAGCTCAAAAATTAATAAATGTGTCTAACCTGTAAATATATTTGATTTGTGATGCTGATGTCTAATGGAAGTACGACCGATCGACTTATTAAAAAACGGTCCGATTTGTAGCAATTTGAGATTGAAAACGACCTTACAATGTTTTTTCTCAAAACATTCAACATTCGATCAATGATAAACCAATTAATCAAGTAGACAACTCATCTCAAAACTTATTCCACAACCAAATTACTAGATACCTTTTACCATGTCAATTGTCAAATATAATATTTCAAATATATATTCATATGAATGTTTTTTTTAAGTGATTTAAAAGTGTTTTTCACAAGTTAATATTTACTACAGTTGACTTTTTAAACATATTAATGGACAACAATTGCCACAAAACATTGTTTTTTAAAATGTTTTAGTGCATTAATGAGTATAATGCTAGTTTGTAGCTGTTAACCACAATATTAATAAAATGTTTAAAATTAAAATAACTTTACCACGTTGAGAAATTCACCTCTTACAGGAAGACTAGATGTCACGTTCCCTATTCATGTGTTTGTGGGTGGTAATATTTTGAAAAACATACGTGTAACTCAAAATAATATTATTTTAACTATATTTATCTTATTTATTAACTTGATTTTTTTAACTATATTATTTTATTGAAACAGATTTTCAGATTAATATATTTTCAAGTGTCAAACTATTATTATTTTTACAACAATAGTAATAGACTCATGACATTTTCTTGTAAAAATTATAACTACAAAATTAGGAAGGAAACTAGATATTACTTTCTTTTCTATGAGATTGTATATTCATTTTTAAAATTTGAAAAAAAAGTCACCTATTTTTTGAGAAATGTGTTGTAGATGCAACTTCTTCAAAGATTATATGGATTGTAAAAAAAGTAATACTCTTCTTAAATGTAAATATTGTTTTTAAAACATTTTCATGAATAACTAAGTCAATACATTAGAATAAATTATCAACGTACTACTTTGAATTTTTATATATACTAACTCTAACTTAAATTACATCCAATTATTAATTATAAACGTTAAAATATTTTTCATTGATTAAGAGCATGTTATATCAATCATTTATAATTTACACGTGTATCTATTTGTGACTTTAGAGTATCTATTTGTAGATAATATACAATTATTTAAAAATAAATTAACTTTATCTTATACATAATGTCACTTGTAATCTTATAATAAAAGCGGTTTAAAAGAAACTACATCTCTTATTATAAAAAGAAATACTATAGATAATCTTATGATGTAAGTTTTTTTTTAAAAAAAAAACTATTGTTCAAATAACAATATAATTTTCATTTAGGATGAAAAAACATTCTATATTTAATTATTATGTATACAACTTACTTTATAATTATACTAATAATTTATAATTAAAAATTAATATAAAATTTTACCTATTTGTTCAATTTTTATTTTTTTAATCAAACATCTAACTTTCATCAATGCATGCAGACTCAAAATATTGGACCTTTTATGAAAACCAGTATAGAACACTACTCTCACACTTCAACCTTAGTTACTTTACTGAGAAACTTCAGGGGTGCATGTGTTCCTTCAGGACGTGCCAATCACACAATGCCACATCACTACCACGATAATTTAACACAAATGTCAAACCAATCAACAAGCTCCAGTTGGCACAATCAGATACTACCTGATCAGTTTTCACTGCACCTTCTGTACATTATTTATGCCTTCGAGAAGATTAGGACAGTTCAGATTCTCTGAGGATGGAAAGATCACAGGCTATACACGTGTAGGGTGGATATAGCATGACAAATTAGGCAACCCTACATATTCCCGTATTATATCTCTGTTCCACCCTCTCTCTCACACACTCTAAACCTCATTATTCGTAAATCCCATACACTTTGTTTTGAAGTGAAACGAAGAGTAGCTATCAAAGGAGGAACGTCTCCGCCACCGGAAAATAAGTCTCATGTTTCCATTTTCCAAACCTCTTATCTTCTGTAAGCAGTTGCGATCGCGAATTCAATCGATTCCGTTTTCTCATTCTAGGTTTTTTGTTTTTGTTATTTTTATTTTATTTTACACATGTTAGTTGGATCAACATCCAAGATTTTTTATACGGTGTAGTTGATCTTCTTTTGATTTTTGTGATGCAGTTGATCGAGTTCACCGGGTTTGATGGTGCGGTGTATTGGACGTGGTGATTTGCATTACTCACTGTGTGGTGACACCGTGAATTGCTGAGTCAGATTATACTTGTTTTGAAACATCAAGGAGAGAAATGGTAGGTTAAAGATTCTAATAGACTGTTTGCATGTGAATGCTGGGTCTGATATCTGATTTTGCATGATGGATTGTGTAATACTCTTGCTGTGTCTTTTTTCTTTCTTAATTATATGAAGTTACTTGAAATTGAAGTATGCATTCTGGAGTTTCATGCACTTGATTAGTTATTTGTTTGCTCAAATTGTTGAGGGGATTTGATTTAGCAATGGGGATCTTATATAACACTTCTGTGAAATTGAGTTTTAGTGACTTATACAATTGTTGACACCGAGTGTTTATCAGAATAAAGAACTTGAGCCTCATATTGTAGTTTATTTGGTGATGAGGTGAGAGAAATCAATTTCAATCTCATGGGGAAAGCAATGCAAAACTTTGTTGCTGCGGAAAAAAATCGTGCGTTTTACCCATTTCCAGAGGAGCCACCAGAATTTTGAACGTATCCATACATTCTAATAGTCTGATACTGTATTAACTCGGGATCTAAGTTTTCTATTGCAGTATAAATGTAAAATGTCATCATTTTGTGCTAACTGTTGAATGAATTACAAATGGCATTTTGATACTTTTTCTGTCTAGTGTTTTATAATGCTAGTTGTCATTGTAAGGGGTGACCACGGTTCTGAATCAACCCATGGACCCAATCAACCCAAACCAAACTATTAGCAAGAAAGTGGTTTGGTTTGCTTCTTGGGTTGATGAATTTAAATTCTGAAATAACTGATCGAACATGATATACTATTATAAATCTGTTGTTAATTCCCTTCTCTACTGTCGGAGCATCTGCTGACCACCAACTTAAAGTCTCTATCCAATTCCTGCTTTTTTTAACTCAAAGTCCTAAACAATTAAAAGGGCAAACCAAATCTAACCTCTCTCTGTTGAATGCCATGGATACCAACTCCAGAATCCTTTTGCTCCTCTCTTATGTCACATCCTGCCCTCCTTCCATGAGGATTCTTATTTTTTATTATTTGACCTGGGTACTTGATTTCAACGAATGCAAACGTCAGGTTGTTTTGGTATGGGTTCTTAACAAATTTTGTAGGAATCTAACCAATTCAAACGATATGAGTTACTTAAAATATTCCTCTAATATTTATTAACATTGATAACACTGAAAAGTTTGCAGTTAACCATAAGAGGTCATAGCTTTTACGCTGAACATCCAAGTAAAGAACAATAAATGCAAAGGAAAGAAACAATTCAAAAGGTTTAGGGTTTGAAGAAAAAGATATAGAAAACTACATCCAATTAGGGATTTTTTAAATTAGGGACATCGTTTTAAGGCAAAAGTGGATTTTTTGAGAGCCTCACCATAGCACTGGTACAACCACTATTTTGTAATCGTGGGCCCTTTCGGTTGCTATATGAAAATGCACCACACCACTTTTCAACATGTGCCAAAAATTAATGATCAGAGCAATGAGATATATCAGTAAACATACCATAAAATGTAAGATTAGGAACACGCGTTTTCAGGCTATAGCTGTAATAGTACCTATCGAAATGATGAACGAAATTTGTTTGTGGTGATTTGTTCATTAGAGAACATATATAGAGGCTCTAACTAGAAAGTGAATATGTTGGTACATAGGGGTTATTTATTGTTCTTGTTGTTGGGCAGCTTTGCTGCATGTCTTAGCCACTTGGTGCTTTTGGCTTTTATTTTTCAGTTTAGAGGGAGACCTTATCTCACCTGGTGGTTGTTTCACTGTTTTCTCTCAATATTTTTTTTTTCCTGAAAGAAAAATTGCTCGTTACCAGCAAGGAATTAATATTTTTGGCTTAATTTTGTGTCAATGAATTAAAGGGAAAGATTGTAACCTGGGCATTTCAATTATTAAATGGAAAAATGTTTTGTGGATGCCTATTCAGTTTATACATAAGAAACTTTGGGAAATATTGATCAATTGAAGCATGTTTGGGATAAATGACATAGTAATTTACATGACATGGAAATTTCGTTTGATTTGTATGATTAGATCTCTTGGTTAATAAATTACTGACCACTTTTCTGATGTTTGTGGTCATATATGGAATGAAGTTTATCGTATCAGTAATAAATGATTGAATCAGTAAAATTGTCTGTTTATGAGTTTTGATTTCTGGCTTCTCTGGTTTATATCAATCAGTTTACTTGTTAGATTCCTTTCATACCAATATTGTCGATATCTTCATTGGTATATTTTCAGGTTTTTGTCATTTGAATATGCTTATAAATATAACAGAGGAGCATATTTCAGTAAAAATTGGTGGCTATATTAAATTTTTATTTTTTTGTCTTCAAAGGGATGCATCCATTAGATTCACTTAGAGATATTCCCTGACAAGTACTCTGTATGGATTATATTTTTCATGTTGTGGAGTGAACCTGCCCCTGCTTGCTGCATATCTCACCCATCCCTTTTTCCAGTGCTTCTACACGAGACTCCTTAGGGCATCTTGGTGGTCAGACAACCAGATGATAAAAATTAAATTGAACAAAAACTCAGGGATTGCAATATCATCACAGAAAAATGAATATATGCAATCACATAGGGACTGAGAACCACAGGGTCTGTCCTCTGGAGGACTGTTGCTTCTTGCTGAGAGACCCCAAGTCCCATCTGTAATCCTCAGCTATACAAAACCAAATGCCTTCATTGTCCACTCTCTCCACTAAATAGTATATGTGTATGCGCTACTGCTGCCTTCCCGTAACAAATTTTCTTTCTCTAAATGTCTTGAATCATACAAAATTTGTTTCTCACTTGTACCTCCTACTCTAATGAGCTGGACACTTTCCTATTTTGTGGTGGATCTTACATCTTATCTCTTAATACATATTTCATTAGTGAATAAACAAAGAAAAAGTAGCAGCTCATGTCCATAAGATGCAATGCCCAAAATTGCGTTGAAAAGATATGAATGACTATTAGCAGAAGGTCCCAAACAGAAATGTATTTTTCTGGATTTATGATATGATAATAAGTTTGCTCAGCTGGAAGGTCAGTGATATTTAGGCTTTTGGCAAATGTATTTCTGACTAAAATATCATGCATTAATGCTAGTTACATATTAGACTTTCTAAATTCAAGGTTGTAGCATGTTTGAGAATTTCACTCTTTCGTATTTAGAGAATTCCTAGGGTGAAAATATATTATGTTTGTGATAATCAATATGTTTTTGTGTTTGAATGATCTTGATGCGGAATTTGTTTTATGGATACCATAGATGCTATATTAAAAGTTAAAGAGAAATTTCTGCTATGATCTGTCTTTATGTCTTCAACGGTCAGTATTTTTTTCATTATTGCAATTTCTGTCAAATAAGATAAACATACTAAGCTGTGAACTTCTGCAGTCCTACCAGCATAAAAGTTTTTGGATGCCACGAGATGCTGGCTGCATGGCTGAAGAAAATGTGGGATATGAAAATTCTTCCAGAATTGAACCCAAACGTAGTCATCAGTGGTTTATGGATACAGGTGAACCTGAAATATTCAGCAACAAGAAACAGGCTGTTGAAGATGTCAGTGGTAGGCCAATTTCAGGAGTTTCACACGTGAATGTTTCCCAATGGGACACCAATTCAGGATTTCACTGTGTCACGGGTCAATTTTCTGACCGTCTTTTTGGATCTGATCTTGCTAGGACAGTGAATTTGGTTGATAAGAATGTGCCATCTATTGTAAGTGGAAATATAAACATGGGAAGGAAGGAATTTGAGCATCAATATGGTAATGATCCTTCAGTGGGATTGTCAATATCTCATTCCATTGCGGACCCTTCATCATGTCTCAATTTTGGTGGCATCAGAAAAGTTAAAGTTAATCAAGTTAGAGATTCTGACAATTGCATGCCTTCTGCATCCATGGGGCACTCCTATAGCAGGGAAGATGATAGTACAATTTCAGTAGGTGCTGGCTACAGTAAGAATGATGGCAGTATTTCGTTGGGTCCTACTTATAACAATAGAAGTGACAACACCATTGGTATGGGGACCAGAATAAGTAGCAAGACTGATGACAATCTTCTTTCAGTGGCTCACAACTTCAATAAAGGGGATGGGGGTTTCATGCTGATGGGCCACAATTATGGAAAGGGAGATGATAGTATCTTATCAATGGGTCAGCCCTTTGACAAGGGAGATGGAAATTTCATATCAATGGGTCAATCATATGAGAAAGAAGATGGGAATCTAATATCTCTGGGCACCTCATATTCCAAGGGGCATGAGGGTTTTATATCAATTGGTCCAACCTATGGTAAATCAGGAGAGAATTTCATTACTGTTGCTCCTTATGACAAGGGTACTGATCATTTAATATCAATGGGTTCAACATATGATAAGGTGGATTCAAATATTGCATCAACAGTTCCATCATATGACAGAGGAGATTCCAGTTCTTTACCTGTGGGTCAAAATCACCATAAGGGTCAGAGCGGTACCATATCCTTTGGAGGTTTTCATGATGACCCTGAAGCAAATCCCTCTGGTGGAATAATTAGTGGCTATGATCTGTTGATAGGAAACCAAAACTCAGCTCAAGGTTTGGATGGTCAGAATGATCTGACTGAAACAAACACTGAATCACTTGTAAATAGCATTCCAAAACTTAATACTAAAAATGATATTGTTGTTAAGAACAAAGAGCCTAAGACAACAACCAAGAAGGCTCCTACGAACAACTTCCCTTCAAATGTCAAAAGTTTGCTGTCAACCGGTATTTTTGACGGTGTCCAGGTGAAATATGTTTCATGGTCACGGGAGGTAAAGTCTGTTTTAATTTTTTCTAACTTTATTTCTGAGTTTTTGTACGTTATATTTTGTTTTAACAGTTTCAAGAATATGCTTGGCAGAAAAGTCTTAAAGGAATCATAAAAGGAACTGGGTATTTGTGTTCATGTGATGACTGCAAGCAGTCAAAGGTTGGCATTTCAAATACTTACATTCTGATAATCTGCATAACCGAAGTGATTGTACTCATGTTAACTTTTATCGTGAAGGCTCTTAATGCATATGAGTTTGAGCGTCATGCTGGTGCCAAGACAAAACACCCCAATAATCACATATACTTCGAGAATGGAAAAACCATCTATGCTGTTGTTCAAGAACTGAAAAATACTCCTCAGGAGATGCTTTTTGATGCAATTCAAAATGTGACTGGCTCTACCATCAACCAAAAGAACTTTCGAGGATGGAAAGGTAACAAAACAAGAGTTTTCTTCAGTTTGCTTAGTTATTGTTAATAACACCTGGATGATCATGACTTTGCTTCAGTTATCCATATGTTTAGACATAAATACAACACAAATTCCTCAATCTATCTACTTCTAACATGTTTCCCCCCTTATCAGCATCATACCAAGCTGCTACTCGGGAGCTTCAACGTATTTATGGAAAGGATGAAGTGATAATTCCATCTTGAGTTCAGTTTTCTTCTTGAAAGCTCAGAACAGTGGTAGATATGTAATCTGTTTATAGTGAGTGATTGGCAGCTTGATAGTTTAGAAGACTGTTTAAAATTGGGAAGTTTAAGCCGATGCTTCTTGTAGGAACTTGATTGTTTTGTTTATGGTAATGAAGATGTCTTTTCGTGGTTCGGTGTCATTCTTTCCATCACAATCTGCTGATGTCTTGTCACCTTTGTTCAATTGCTTGCAAGCCATGTTCCTTAGCGAATCTTTTAAGAGATTTCATCCAGTAGGGTTGTCATGTCAATTTTGCGGGTGGTAACCCATCCCATCTATACTATGTATGAAGTTGAATAGAGGTTATTACATGGGAGAGAGGAAAGGGTATATTCATGTTACGTGTGGAAATTTGACAATCAGTTGTCTGTCTGGCGTTGTGAGCTTTAACTATGTATTGCTTTTTAATTTTTGCTTTAGGTAAATATGCATTTAACGTCATTCCTGCAAAATGCTAAGTGCTAATATTTCCCAGAAGTTTGAACCAAAATAAACCGTCATTTTAGTTCACGAAAATGTAAAACGTTGATACATTAGCTTCTAAAACTAAGAAAGCTTTATTTAAACATGTATGAGTGCGATTCATCGACTTATTAGTCTAAAATTAAAAACAAGTGATTTAAGTGACAAAATTAATATGTTTATACACTTTCGAGCATACAATCATGGTCTCCAACCTCGTTTTGGACTGCTAGTGATTTACACCTTATTACTTGATGCTGCATCAAAGTAATATTTATTTTGATAATTGTTAAATCCTTATACTGTAAGTAAAGTTTTAGGTCGACTACCCCTGCCTGTCAGGTAAACATTATGAACTACGGCTCAAACCTTATTTCATGAAAGTATCAACGTTCATTCCCAAAAATTGCCTGAATTTTTGTCTATCTTCTATATTGTTTATATTGCAGGTCATTCCAAAAAATTAAAGAGGCCATATTCAAATGGTATATTTGTTTCTCGATTTTTACTTATTGTTTATAAGAAACGAGATAAGATTTATATATTATCATGTACAAGACATCGCATTATCAATTGAATTGTTGCACATAAAACTTCTAAGGTTGGAAACCAACGTTATTCAACTTTATAGCTAAATAAAATAAACAACAGTTTGATCAAGAGTAGATTATCAGACAAAGATACGTAGATTTTGAATTTGGGGTGTAAAGAGAACAATTGAGGGGGAAAACTTATTTGAGGAACTGTTGATCATGATCCCGAGGCTATACTGTCAAGGCATGCCTCTGGAAAATGAAATTACATTGTCAAAAAATTATTGAAGATCCATTTTTAAATTACAGTATAACAAAATGTATAAATATGAAAGCCTCAGTACAACCAGCAAGGAAACCACCTTTGCGTACCTCTTCGCAATAAAATAAAAATGTTTGAGCATGCAAATATTGAAATTTAGCTTAGCTGACATTTTGTGAGGAACCAAAAAACAAAAGGTCAAAACTCAAGCAAATGTATGAAGTCAGCTTCCTTCCACCCTTATGTGGATAAAGTAAATCAAATGCATTATTATCACTTGAAAAAAGATGGATGCATTTTTCAGTAAGGGAAATCAATTGGTTCCTGTTG
This sequence comes from Vigna mungo, assembly GCA_036885675.1. NCBI lineage: Eukaryota > Viridiplantae > Streptophyta > Magnoliopsida > Fabales > Fabaceae > Vigna > Vigna mungo. The sequence goes on from CP144695.1 coordinate 12,385,016, forward strand.
AAGGGCTTTCTCAGCAATCTCAGTCTGCTCCTTCTGGTGAACCTTGAGGAAACCGGTGGCTGTGGCTGCAGATGGAGCACGACCAACATATTTCACATCGTCATAACCTCCTCTATTCACAGCTTTCATTGAAGATACAAGTCTGGGCAAAATGTAAGTGTATCCACCCATGTTCATTGGCTCTTCTTGACACCAAACAACTTCCGCATCTATATAACACAATCAAAACAGAATATATGATTTATTAACAAAACATGACTCTAACAAAATTAAATCTTTCTAAAACCTATTGCAAAATAGTCAGGCCTCTACTTATCAGCAAAATCTAAAATTATCTATCTCTGGATGAAACTATTTAGTAAATGACTCATCAATAGAATTAGGAAATTTAAACAGTGCCTACAAAAGAACCACAAGCAACCAAATTAGGTCCCAGACAAAATACAAAGACTTCAATATGAGAAATAAAAAAAAAGAGTCATAATTTGAAGGAAAATTTTCTACTTCTACAGATACATACTTGGATATCGTTTAAGCTCTCGTTGGACAAGGTCGTAAGGGAAAGGACAAAGCTGTTCCACCCTACATATTGCAACATCCTTTGCTTCAACCTTAGTTCTGTGTTCATCAAGTTCATAGTAAACCTGCAAGAGATAGTTGCACTCTGTAATTTCAAAAAGCATGTAATTGAAGTACGATTTAAATATGGTTTTAATAAACTCCACCATATTAAAGACCTTAGAAACCATTTTAGTTGATAATAAAAACTGGTTTCCGGCAACTAACACATACCTTTCCAGAGCAAAGAACTAATCTCCTAATACCCTCCTCAACATCTGAGTGATAGTTTTGGTCTTTTATGAGACGCTTAAATCTTGTTCCCTGTTTGTCAAAACCTGGGTGGCCTTGGACGTCATCGAACTCAGATAAATTTGATCTACAAACCTTACTACGAAGCAGGTTCTTAGGGGACATTACAATGAGAGGTTTACGGAATTCTCTATGTACCTGCAAAAACATAAATTTAAGTGAACAAGCGACCAATTAAATCAAATCATTGTTATTAAATAATAGGATAACAAATCTCTCCTTATCATGAAAAATCAAGAGCTCTAAACACAGGAAACATATCAGATGGCTAAGAGCATGAAGGTCAAGATCAACAATCACCTCCCTCCCAGCTTCCTACAGTGGTGTGGTTGGAGGGACCAATGGAAGATACCAAAGGGCGCTCAAGAAAGACTTATTCATATATGGTTTTAGGTGATGAAAGAGAGTGTGATGACTGTAGGGAAGCTCAAAAGAATAGGAGACAGATGAGGAGCAGGCTGAGCAGTCGTGGTTAAAGAGTACTCAGTACATGCCTAAACTAACAATAAGTTAGGTGTGATTTCATTCACTCATACGAAACCATATTATTGAGTTAGATAATGATTTGGATATTCCTGGTTTGGCAATAGATCTTGAGAATCTAATATGAATATTGATCACTCCCGCAGTACAACCAATGCTACTTTACTTTTTTGGGCTTTGGCGTTATCTGTTACCAAAAAAAAAACTAAATTCATTGTACCAACCTGCCTCCTTAGAACATGGAAAAAATTAGCAGGAGTTGTGACATTCACAATCTGCAAATTACACTCTTGAATCTGTTTCCGAAGAGTTGGATCCATCTCAGGGATAACATGAGGGTTGTCATCAGCCATCTGCCATGAAATTAGTGAACATTTGTTATTTCAATGACATTCAGATATAATAGGGAGATGAAGCACATACAACAAGACTAAAAAGCAGTTAAAAAATGGACAAACCAAGATAGCATTGTTTATGTTAATTGCTTGGTTATACAACAATCTAAATTTCACAAAAAATATCTCCTTTTTAGTTTTACTTCTGTATTATAGCCCAGAAGTCTGGTTTCAGTTTGAGTGTGGGTTCAACGATATTATTACCATTGGCCTGTCCTTGGTACATGAGGCTAATAGAAAGGCGAAATGAGGAGAGTTTCTGATCAATCTGTTTGGTTTATAGAAGGTTCCTGAGAACGTAGGGAGTTGCAAATTTCTATTTCCGTACTTACCTTCATCCACTTTTTGTTTCCTATTAATATTATTTTTATAATATATTTTCACTGCATGCTTTATTTATTTATTTATAATTTATTTTTTCTTTTTTCATTTGTTTTTGCAACCAAACAAAGAAGAGATATTTACTTTTTCTTCTTCACTTTCTTTCATATTTCGCTCAGAATAAAAGATATACACATTTACTCACATCCTATCTATCCAATTTTTTTTTTTTCAATTTTCTATCTTTCCATTTTCTTTCTCAAAACAAAGTATCCATCACATACATTGTAACTATGCACAATGAGTATTTATAGGATCAACATGACACAATAAGAAGATGCATACTGCAAAGAACCTTGGGAGAACCACAGCACAAAAGTTAGTCATATAGTTGAAAGCCCAAGGACTTGTCAACAAAAACTAGAATCCCATACCTCCAATATAAAATTAAGTCTCATACCTTGCAATTGAATCTTAAACACACACAACGTTAACTTTTATATCACAGTGTAACTTATTTCAAGTTCACATATCAATCTCAAAGCACACCATATAAATAATAGTACGCACTAGAACCACCACTATGTTTGTCATCAATTACATCAACTAAAACATCCAACACATTCAAGTGCAGGGCAAACAATAGCAAAAGTTGGTAAGCAGATTTCCATTCAAGAAGATGGGACAAAAACTCAAAAGTATTCACATAATATATTAGACTATAGATTCACAAAAAGAACCTGAAGAAAGCGTTCCAATCTTGCACTTGAATGCTCTGGACCCTGGCCATCATAACCATGAGGAAGTAACACAACAAGGCCAGTCTGACGGAGCCACTTAGCCTCACCAGAAGCCAAGAAATTGTCAAATATCACATGGGCACCATTAGCAAAATCACCAAACTGAGCCTCCCAAATTATCAATGAATTGGGATTTTCCATTGAGTAACCCAATTCAAATCCAAGAACACCAAACTCAGAAAGTGAGCTGCATAGTTTTTTTTTAAAAAAAATCTTAGGTAAGAACCAAAAATTGAAAATTATAAATCATGGATTAAATGTAAATAACAAGCATTATTTTTTCTCTGTTTGTAACTCTTAACAAGGTTTCAATGTATCAGGTGGATTATACTGCCATTTTTATAATATTTTAAGATTCAATCTTGACATCCAGAAGGCACACAAGAAGTATTTAACACTTGAAGAACAAAGTCATGAATACAAAGCACATTAGAGGTTATAAAACTAAGTATATTGACAAAGAAACAGTCCAAAACAAATTGTTGATGGTTTACATAAAGTTCCAATTTATTAAATACAATATATGAAATACGACCTACATTTTCTACATTACTTTTATGTTAATCAATTCAAACAAAAATTCAATAAAGCGCACAAAAATCAAGCAATAAATCAAAATAAACTAATATAGGAGGATGGGGCGAGGGTTGAAAGCAATACATATTATACAACTATAATTCAGTGACTAAGATCAATCAATGAAACACAATTAGAAAACGGATCAACAAGGCCCGCAAAAATAGATTTGGAAGTGATAGGCCTTGGAGGGTTTATGAAAGAAGGAAGCGGAATAACTAATAGTTAGTAGTTCTTGATTGGGTTTCTCTTTCAGAAACCTATCAGGAAGTTTAAAACATCCGACCATTACCAAGTTAACTGTAACGTATTAATAAAAAAATGAGAAGCTTAAGCCTCATGGATGACTAAGGCAGAAGTAAAAAGCAGAAAGAGGCAAGACAATTAATTATATGTAAATAGAAGAAATATTACCTATTGCTAACTGTAAACATCTCTTCATCTTGGTTCATTATAACATGGTCAAGGGGACAATATTTATCCCCTGTTTTCTGATCGTGAACCACAGCATGCCGGTGACTAAAAGTTCCTCTTTCAACATCCTGACCACTTAATCGAACATGGTTGCCTTCAATAAGCAAGGTGGCATAGGCAAGGGCCTCAGCAAATCCCCAGTCAATATCTTCCCCAGTTTCAATCATTTGAGCTCGTTGTTCATAAATCCTCTTCACAGCTTTATGAGGTGTGAAATTTTCAGGGATGGTCGTGATTGCTTTCCCAACATTTTTTAAGATCTCTGGTTTCACACTGCATGGGATAGACCAGCCTTCAGCATTTTAGTTAAAAAATGAAAAATATTAGAACATAAAGAATATAAATTTGTTGTACCCAGTGTTTCGGATACGTGAAAGCTGTTCAGGGGACTTGAAACCAAGCCAATATGCTGAAAGCCAATCTCTTCTTTTTGGAATGTATTCTTTGCTAGCCAAAAATTCTTCATTTAGAATGGATGTGACCTTCTTGTGTATCTTATCAATTTCTTCTTGCGACAGCTCTCCTGATTCCAAAAGCTTCTTCTCATAGATCTCAAGGGTTGATGGATGGCTCCGGATTACCTATAAACCCCAAAAAGTTGCAAATTGATTAGCTAGTACAAAAGCAATATGCACACAAAAAGAAGGAAAACAAAACAAAAGGGCGAACCTTGTACATCTTAGGCTGAGTGAATGATGGTTCATCAATCTCATTGTGGCCAAATCGACGATAACACACCAAGTCGACGACCACATCAGAGTGGAAAGTCTGGCGCCACTCGGCAGCAAGTTCACAGGCATGAACAACTGCTTCCACATCATCACCATTCACATGAAAGATGGGAGCATCCAAAGCTTTGGCAACATCAGTGCAGTACTGTGAAGACCTGCCAGACGTTGGATCAGTTGTAAATGCAACTTGGTTGTTAAACACAATGTGAATAGTCCCACCAGTGGTGTAATTTGGAAGAGCACTTAAATGCAGAGTTTCATAGACCACACCCTGTCCAGCAAAACTTCCATCTCCATGAATCAACACACCCATGTTCTTGGTTCTATCCAAATCATTTGAGTAATACTGCTTGGCACGAGTTTTCCCAACAACAACTGGATTCACAGCTTCCAAGTGACTAGGATTTGCCACCAAAGACAAATGAATCCTCTTGCCACCCCGAGTAGGCCGATCGTACGAAGTCCCCAAGTGATACTTAACATCACCAGTTCCAGTGTACAGTCCAACTTCACCCTCAGGCTGAAGACCACCGCTGAATTCGCAGAAAATCTGTCTCAGCGGCTTCCTAACCACATTTCCCAAAACATTCAGCCTCCCCCTATGTGCCATACCAATAACTATGCTCTCTACCCCAAGATCAGATGCTCTATCAAACATTTCCTTCATTCCAGGAATAAGAGTCTCTCCACCCTCAAGTCCAAACCTCTTTGCAGAGGTCCACTTGGTGGCCAAGAAGTTCTCAAACAAAGAGCTCCAAGCAAGCCTATCAAAGATAGCCTCGCGCCTCTCCCTATTAAACTGTGTATGGGTGGGGGTTTCAATCTTGTCCCTAAGCCAATTACACTTATGACGATCTGCAATGTGCATATACTCATATCCAATGCTTCCACAATATGCTTGTTCAAGCCTTGTCAAAATGGATCTAAGGGTTTGCACGGGGCGGTTCTCGGACAAGAAACCAGCCATCCTCCACACCCCCAAGAAGAATTCTCTATCAAGATCAGCCTCAGTGAAGCCGTAGAGTGCAGGGTCCAAATCCTCAGGAATTTCCCTTGTTTCCAGATTCAAGGGATCCAGCTTGGCCTTCATGTGGCCATTAACTTGGTACGCCCTCACCAGCAACAACAATCTCATACTCTCCTGAATTGTCTGACCAGAAATCCCAGGTGAGGTTGAGGCTTGCCCCACAAAGTTCCTGAAGAAATTATCCCAGGACTCATCAACACTGTTAGGGTCAGCCTCCCAAGCCCTTTGAAGCTCTTCCAAATACACACTGCTTGTGCCATCTAAGAAACTATCAGTTAATTTCGAAAGAGGAACCGCTCGTGGAATGGGTGCAGCTTGTGCCTTTGATTTGAAAACCGTACTGTGGAAGCTTCTGCCATGTGATGATGTTGACGACGATGGAAGGACCCTTGCCCTTGATACAAGATATGTGGATCCACCCTTCGAAAGGGTTCTCCTAATTGCATGTTTTGCTAAGCTTGTTCCAGCTCTAAACCAAGCCATGCTTTATGATAACGCCTTTCACTATCACCGATACGATTCTATCCTCAACACATCTGTGACAATCATACATACCCAGAAAACAGTTAAGCCAAAAATTAATTTTTTTAAAAAATTATAAGGAAATAAGAATACCCAGAAAGAAAAATGCGGTTTGCATGAGAATTTACATGGGATCGAGTGGAAGGCAAGAAAGGGTTCAATTGTGCTGTGAATGGTTGGAGTGACGAAAATGGAGAAATATTAGGGAAATTGAAAGAGAAGAAGCCCTAGTTGCGTTGATGCAAAGCGAATGAGAGAGGATTCAGAGTGTATTGCTATTTTGTTGGGAGATTGGAAAATTCAACGCTTTGAATAGATTTAGGTTTCTTCTGTCACGTTGGCTGCGAATTCTCTATAGTATGAGTGAATGTGTCTCTTTCTTTTCTCTCCTTTTCCAATTTTCATGCTCCTTATTACACACTTCTATTTTATTATCAAATATATTTTATATTATTATCATTTATTATTATTTGCAGCTGAAAAAGACTTTATTCGGACAAACTTATTGCAAAACTAAATTTAAAATAATTAATTTTGCTTGAATATTAAAAGTAAGTTTTATATAAAAAAAGACTATAGATAAAATTATTTTTAAATAATCATAAATTAAAATTCTTTAGATTCATGAACAAAATTCGTTTTCAGAAAAAATATATATTTTATTTAAACCCAGTTGATACCTAAAATAAATGAAATTGAAAAAAAAAACTAGCATGGAGAAACATATGTTTAAATGTTGTTGTGATAACATTTTATTTTATTCTACAAATAGTTCATTTGAAAATATTTTAATTGATTTTAGCAATATTTCAATTCAAGTAACCTAACCGTTATTCGTATTTAATCAGAAGAATAATTTTTGAAGTCAAACTAATTTAATTTATTACTGACATTTTCATAGTGACGTTGAATCATTTATTTTATTTACTTTCTCAGCTTCTGTCTTCACGTAATCCTTTTTTTCTTTAATCAATTTGTTACTTTCTCTTTTAAATTTTTAATTGATTTTAACATATTTTATTTCTCTTATTATTTCTTATGGATTTTTATTTTTTAGCTATTCTTTCTAGCTTCCCTCTACTAATTCTTATTATATTACTTTGATTTTTAATATTTACTTCTTTTAGTTTGTTGGAATCAAATCTAAATTTAAAATCTATTGACATTAAAATCATCTATTGACATTCTAACAAGTGTTTTATTTTATTTTGCACTTATTTTTATTTTGCTAATTGTTCTCTTTAAAAACAAATCTCTAAAGATTAATGGGAAATCTTGAAATAAACTTCTCCACACTGAAATTATTAAAGGATAAATTTATGTTTTATTTAGAGATCTTATTACCATTTTAAAAAAATAAAGTAATGCATTTATATAATAAATTTAAAAACACATACACTGCATAATAGTATAAAAAATTACAATTACTAATGAGTTTATTTGAATTATCCAAACTTATTTTCTGTCAATTATTTAAAAAAAAAATGAATTACCTCTAAATCCTAATTTCTACATTGTATCTTTTATTCTGAAGATACTTTTGAAAGCCTTGCATCAAGTGATCCAAACATTCACTAAGACAAGCATGACTGTTTGGAACATTATTTGCAACAGATAGAATTCTTTCTAATAATCAATCTCAATCCAATCGAAGGATAATTTCTTTAATAGTACAAATGAAAGAGAGTCGAGTAAATGAACTAATCACAACAAATCCAACAACTAAGTAACTGAAATTTTAGAACACTAACTTCAAAACACAATCTTTGCAGCTGGGAAATACAAGGACAAATACATGCTCCCACTTCTAAACTCATCAAAATAACTATAGCACCCATATAAGGGCAAATGTTGATTGAATCTGCACCCTCTAACCAAAGATTCAATTTTTTTTCATGAACCACAGCAAGCAGATTTTTGAGCAGCTAGACCCCCGCTGGCAGCCTCTGGTTGGTTAATCTTGATAGTCTGAGGCTGAACCACAAACAAGATATTATCATCATTCTGGATTATGAAAGAAACAACAATTCCATGCACTTTCTTAAAAAGTTAGAATTCAAACTCCCCAGATATTTCAATGGTGAGGTGAGTTTAGAAAAACAAGAATTTGATTATGGAAATCTGTGTTTCAGAAAAGAATAAAAAATGTGTTAAAATGAAAGACAAAAATGTAAAATACCTCGGACTTAGAATCTGTGTCAGCAAGCCTTTGCTTAATATCTCTTGCTATTGAAAAGAAAACCTCTTCCACATTCATGTTTGTCTTTGCACTCTGCAAGAGATCTCCCAATATAAATATAATGAAGTCAAATATTTTATTACGTGAAAATGTTATTATCAAACAAGCTCAACTCACGGTTTCGAAAAACTTGATACCATACTCATCAGCAAGAGCTTGACCTTTGGAGGTAGGCACGGCCTAGAGGAGAAAAAAGACCCTTTGTTTGAATACATGGAATATAGACAAGATTAATTTAAAGAGATAAACACAGAGAATGTTCAATGTCATAGCACTATAGCAGGGAACAAATATGGCTTGAGCAGAGCCAATCATATATCATCTGCTCCAGCCAACCAAGTTGTTAGATTAGAAGTAGATAGAAAAGGAGCCTCCGAGGCACACACCCTTTTACTTTCATCCATATCAGCCTTGTTGCCCACAAGTATCTTGTTTACATTGTCAGAAGCATGTTGTTCGATGTTGCGAATCCAATTCCTAATATCTTAACAGATAGAAGAAAGATATATTAAAAATGAAAGGAATGAAGAATGGAAAAAAGAAACTTAACCATGAAAAAAGAATAATTTGTCCTCATAATTCAACCTAAATAGTGAGAAAGACAGTCCAAGTGAACAAGAGAATGGGGGAAAGAAGAGGGGAGAAAGAAGAAAACACATTTTGAAGGGTCAGCTGCAGCTTAAGAGTAGTATATGTGAAATATTCTCATTCGTATATTGATCCATAAATAAGTACACAAAAATATCAGAAAAATTTGAATGTGAAGGATATTACTATTGAAAGATGCCTCATCAGTGACATCATAAACGAGCAAAATGCCCATGGCTCCACGGTAATAAGCTGCAAAATCAAGTAGCATTGTAAGAAATTTTTCTTTCATAAAAAAATATGAAGGATGAAATTAAAATAGGACATTCATCCGAACTTAAATGACAGTAAATTCTGATCAAATTTATTAGGCAAATAAGTCAGCCAGCCTATTAAACTAAAGTACTCTATGTTCTATTTATGCACAAAGGAAGCTCACGTTGACTTTAACTTTATGGGTTACGAAATGCCACTAAACTTCTATGCCTCCTTTATATAAACTGAAATTGAAATGCGTTTAAGCTTCAAACATACTCAATTAGCTAGGTTGCAAAAGTCAAAACAAATACCTGTGGTAATAGTTCGAAATCGTTCCTGACCAGCTGTATCCCAGATTTGTAACTTAATGCGTTTGCCATCAAGTTCAATGGTTCTTATCTTAAAATCAATGCTGCCAAATTCGTACATAACATGGTTTTATCCATCAACAAAAATATATACATTAGCTTCCGTGAAATAGAGAATTTGCAGATAATAAGCTACAGACTAAATTGATACCCCTGACATTAGAGAATGGTGTATTAAGTATGATGTTTGATAAGTATGACATGCAGCATGAAGTCTACACATTTCATTATAAGTGAATTGGGACAAATATTCCAGGAAGTCTTATTAATTACTTGGAAGACAATATAGTCAAATAGGACAATATTGTAGGCAGCTTTATTAATTACTTAGATTAAAACATTGTGTTAGAAGTGGGTTTTAGACCTAACTCAATCCCACAAAACCGGCTTGTAAGGTGAGGTCTGCACCCCACTTATATATTATAAATTGGCCTTATATCTAGTCGATGTGTTAATTACTTAGATTAAAACATTGTGTTAGAAGTGTGTTAAGACAATATAGTCAAATAGGACAATATTGTAGGCAGCTTTATTAATTACTTAGATTAAAACATTGTGTTAGAAGTGGGTTTTAGGCCTAACTCAATTCCACAAAACCGGCTTGTAAGGTGAGGTCTGCACCCCACTTATATATTATAAATTGGTCTTATATCTAGTCGATGTGGGACTTCCAACACACCCCCTCACGCCGAGGTATATATATCTCGAGCGTAAAACAAGATATTAATGGGTGGTCAGATAACGGCCCAATAGCGGGTGGAACAATATGCCCAACAAATATCGCTAGGATAAACTCTAACCATAGCTCTGATACCATGTGGAAAATAAGACTGATTTATTATTCAAATCATGAAAAAATACATTCTCAAACCTTCTATTTGTAATAATCTAGTTCTCCTAAAAAGGGAAATAGGAAAACTAGGAAACCTAGGAAAAAATAAAATAAAATAAAATATTATGTATCTATTTCCTCTAATTAGGAAGATTCTATGGATATTATCCCAGATTATAACACATTGTCACTGCCGATTGGAAACATTGACACAAGACTCTCAGATAACACATGACAGTAACCAGCAGATCCTACAGCATCTTCACAAGAATAAGAATAAACCAGCAGATACTAACCCAATGGTGGTGATAAAACTGGTCGTGAAGGAACCATCAGAAAAACGCAAAAGCAGACAACTTTTCCCCACACCTGCAATTGTTACAAGATAGCTTATCAAAAGAAGATAAAATGCTCAGGTGAAATACAAAAAAGACAAAACAAGACACCAGATCTATATGCCCACACTCAAATGCATAAATACATAAAAACAAATTTCAATATGCATATTTGTATATTTGGAGTGCATTGTTCAAATATATTTTATATTTTGGAGAGACTATAATATTGAATGGACCTTCACTTGTGGGATGTTGCACTTTGCACACTGATCAATCTGCTTTCGTACACTTTTACTTTTTAAAATACTAAAAAAATTAAAAATTTTAACATTCCAAAATAACTACCAACCGACCAGATTTCAAGAATTTTTTAGATTTAAAATTTAAAATACTACCCCTCATCTCCTGTGACTTATTTTATGTATTAGTTTTACTGATCCAAGATGGCAACATACATGGATGGACATTTATATTTATTTATAATTTATGGGCTAACTTACATCCATCACATACATATATCTACATAACCAGACAATAATCAATGCTACCATGGTGATTTCAGGGATTACTAAACTTCATAGGAATCTATCCAAAGGCAGATTTTCAATAAAACAATTTAGAGTAAGTAGTTTTTCCAATAATATTAGGTATCCATTTTGAATTTGATCCCTCATTCTGGGTGGAGTGACTCACAAAACACTAGTTACAAAAATAACCTTGTTTACTAAACACTACTACTAAACTTAAATAACTTTTAACTAATTAAATATCTAGAAGTTAATTTAAAATGCTTGCCAAACATACTCAGTTTGTACAATGGAAATTATGGGAAACTATAGTATCTCACAGACACATTTACATTTAACACAAGGTCGGTGCTCACCTAGTTAAGCTCGCAGCACCTGTCATAATTTATCACACTGAATATTATAGTAGTATAGACTCGAAGCACACCTTTAGTGCAAACTGTAAACCTATTATTATAAAAATCATTCGTCAGCCATGCTATAGTATGCATGCTAGCCATTACCACATCAAGCATATCATTTATAAATAAAACATATATTATTGGAACCCCTTCTTTCTCCGTAGTCTTCCACAAAGTTTCTCAGAGCACCCTAAAACAACGGCAGTTTTTCTAGATCAATGATGCAGGCCTTCTTGTTTCATTATGTATAATTAAATTAAATCCAACAGCAGGCATATAACCTCTGCGATTGAGTTTCCTGGCATAAAAACCAAACTAGTACAAAAGTGTGTCGTCTTTAAACATTATTTAGGACTATCTCATTGGACAACTTTGGACCTGTTAGATATACTCCTCCATGAGCACATGTAGAAGAAAACAACAAAATAAAATGACTTAAAATTATTCCAGAAATCAAAATCAACTAATGCACTGAAAACTCATTTAACTTCTACAGAAACTGATCTTAACTTACCTTACGTTATTTTTAACTTAGGGAAAAACTTACTTAATTTTAACTGCTCTCATAAGTGTTTAATATGCATATCAAGCTATAACTTTACTCCGTACACACTTGCAAAACCTCATTGCCTATATCATCAAGTGCCATCGCTTTTTCTTAGATATTGTCAAATATAGCAATCACGTGTCAAAAGAAATGATGCTTCAAGCTCTCAACAACATAAGCCCACATCACATTTAACAACCAAATTCCGAAATAAACAAACAAGAAGCTTAACCATACAACAGCTTTCAATCCAAGTAAAATCCAAAATCATAATTCAAAACCAGCAATGAAGCATCTCCAGAACAACCCACCACCAACCCTTTGGCTCTAGAAACAAAACACCCAAACCCCACAAAAAAAAAGAAAAAAAAACACTAAGATCTGAAATCTGAAATAAACCCATTTTGTTGTTTTCTTAATTTTACAGAGACAGAGAGACAAAAAGGAGGCACGATATAACTAACCGCTGTCGCCAATAAGAAGAAGCTTGATGAGGTAATCGTAATCGGCACGTGCCCTCGCAGGTGGTGCTGCCATCGGTGACCACACAATAACAACAACAACACACGCAAATTCACTCAAAAAGATCCTCTCTTTCTCTCACTCTCTTTCTCTTTGTGGAGTTAAGTGTCGAGAAAACGAAAAGGGTATGCGAGATCGAAGAGAGGATCCAAATGGGTTTGGTTGTGTTGTGTTGTTCTGCTTTTGGTTTTGATTTTGAGAGAGTTTTGGGTTTCTTTTCTTTGTTTCTTTCTCTCCGCGTAAGCTGCGTGGCCCTCTCTCTCTACACTGTCATCAGTTTCCGTTAACATTAAAAAAATATATATTATTTGTATTTGTATTTTGTAATTTAAGTTTTTCAAATAGAAATTTATGAACCTATGTCCAAGCTAAACATACAGATGGAAACAATAATAATTTTTTCCCTAATATAAAAATTGAAAGATAATTTTTGAAAATATTTGGATAATTAGCAGTGCTAATAATTGAACTTGTCAACCATCATTAACAACTGATAATGTTGATTACAATTGCCAATGGTGACCAAGCTTGTTATTAATTAGATTAGATTGGGAAAATAATTTAGCAAATGCTAAAATAATAATTGTCATGACAGTGATGTGGATTGATTGATTATGTGATGAAAAAGACTAATTAATCTAAACACGATAAAGTAAACATAATATAAAAATGTGAAAATATAAAACAAACAATATTTTTCAAAAGTCAATTTTAGATGAGAGTTCTTCATTCTAGAAAAAAAAAAATTATCAGTGAAAGTTTTTTTTTTTTTTTTTTTTACATAAAACATGTTAATGAGTTCTTAGAATTCCCTTTAAATAGTAATTTAATTAATAAGTTTTTCTCTTGCATCTTGTTTGTTCATTGATAATAATAAATGAAGTACACCTCAAAAATCAATAAAGCCCAATAATTGCAACAAAGATAAGAATCAATCACGGAGTTGTTTTCTCACAAGACTTTGTCTGCTTTTCATTTTGTCAAAAATATTCCTTTTAAAATAATTTCTGGAAATGTATTTTTTCCTTCTGCTGTTTAATTTTTAGAATGTTAAAATTACATCATGATAAGTAAATTTCAGGATATATTTTGTCATTATTTATATATTCCAAAATATAATTTTAAGGTTCCGAAAACTAAATTAGAAAATATGTTGACACAATGAAAGTGTTTGAACAATTACATTGATGTTATACAGAATAATGTTTAGATACTTTCTAATAAACATGTAGGAACACGTCTTTTTGGTCCAAAGAAACACAGTACTTGTGCTAATTTGAAAGTTGTCATCTTCCTTTAACTTTTTTTTATGCAGACAAAGTGTTAAAAAGAATATGTTGTTAGTATTTATCTGTAATTTGAAACATAAATAAACGTGCCAAAGAAAAAAACTATGCCATAAAACAAGTTTCCAGGTCTTGTGGCATCAAATTAATCAAAGAATGATGAGCATTCCTTCATTGATATTTGCCACAAAGAAGGAGGAACAAGTTGAAGAGATAATATCACATTCATACACGACAAGAATCATATTCTAAGACTTCGAAAACTTTTAGTTGAACAGCACTTTAAAAATGCAAATGCAAGAATAGATAGGTTCAGTTTTATGATGTTGTGTACATGAGTTTAAATCAGACCAGGTTTAGAACATTTACACATGGCAAAATGGTACCTATTTCATTTATGGAATTCGGATTTGATGATTCAAACTCAGATTATTGCGAAAAATCATTTACACCCCCTCAAGTTCGACTTACTTTTAAGATATTTTACAGAAAATAAGAGAAGCAAAAAATACCAGAGAAAACCACACTCGGTATCCTTTAATACAGGAAACAGACTGAACTGAGTGCAAGAGCAATCATCACTAAGCTGTATACATATTTCAATTCTTTGGCAAAATGATTATTGGTAAATATTTGAAAAGATTATAGGTTTATATTTTTACACATCATGATTTATTATATATTTGTACTAATATCAGAAAGATCTTAAATTATTTACTTCATCATCTAAAATGATTGAACATTTGAGATGAGTTAAATCCCAAGGTGCACATACCTGGAGCAAGAAGTTGGGTTGTGGGGACTAATTACAGGCCTTCCATTCCACCATGTTTTCCCGTTTCCAAAATTTTGAAAAGGAAACAATAGAACTGTCTTTTTTATTTGTTTTCATTTTTGGTTCTATTCTAATCTAGAAAATTGAAAACGAACGTATTCCTTTTAAAATGCTGAAGTGAACGTGCCCTTCAGTCTCAAGGACAAAAATGTAAGGAAGTATCAGCTCTTGTACATATATATATGAGCAGAGACAACTACATTCTAAAGCAGTAATTCATTATGAAAATGTTAATGTTGTCTGTGATGATATTTAGGAAAAGGTACTCGCAAGATTCCAAAATCAGTTGGTATGTGATAAAACTAGCAAGAACAAAACTTCTACAGTGATCTGCCAGCTAACTCGGATTCTAGTTTGAGGTTTAGCCATTCTTCTTACCAATAGTCACGGCATGAACACAAACCATCCTTAAAATGATGAAACCGATTTGCATCCCTCACAATTATTTCCCTTTCAACAAGCTTTGATATAAGCTTTATTGCAGAGTGACAGTTCACACAAGCTCGAAGATTCTTTGTTATTCTAAGTGTAGTTCCAGGAGCAGTACTAATAAGCCCATAAGCAACGGCTATCCTCTCGCTATGAAAACTGAGATTCTCTTCCTTCTCTTCGTAATTCAGATCATGCAAAACCGATTCTGTATGTGGAACAAACCCGATCTCCTTCAACCTTCGTTCTAATATCTGAAGCTCATTGAATATTTCATTAGTCATTGGGTGTGAGTTGTCACCCACATGAAATGCCTGCAACTTCCCATTTATTTCAATTACGCTATAACCAAGGTCCTTATTCAGTCCTCTCTCCCTCATTAGAACTCGAATATGTGCAACACGATCCCATAAGCGGGAGGAAGCATATAGATTAGAGAGTTGTACATAATGCCCTGTATTATATGGATCCAATGAGAATAGCTTATTTGCAGCATATTCTCCCAATGTTACACAACGATGGATCTTGCATGCACTCAGAAGTGCTCCCCATACACTTACGCCAGGTTCAATGGGCATTTTCATTATAAATGCACAAGCCTGACCCAGATAACCTGCTCGTCCAAGGAGATCAACAACACAAGAATAATGCTCATTGCGAGGCTCAATTTCAAAGTCTTTCATGGAATGGAATAGCTTCCACCCCTCTTTTACGAGGCCAGAATGATTGCAAGCATTGAGAAGCCCAATAAAGGTAACATCATTTGGGAATACACTTGTTTGCTTCATTGCAGCGTAAAGATTAATGGCTTCCCATCCTTGACCATGCAAGCCATATCCCATAATCATGGCACTCCACATAACAACATCCTTATCTGAATTACGATCAAATACCATGCGAGCAAATTCTACACTTCCACATTTTGCATACATATCAATGAGGGCGGTATTAACAAAAATGCAACTTCCAAAGTTACTGTTGCTCACATAATCATCCATCCATTGTGCTAATTTGAGGGAACCAAGATGTGCACTAGCTAAGATTGTGGATCTCACAGTGACAGAATCTGGTTTAATATTTCTTGAGATCATGTCACGAAATAGATGTACCGCTTCCTCAGCATGACCATTCTTTGCATAGCCAGATATCATTGCATTCCACATGATCACATTTGGTGTCTTCATTTGATCAAAGAAAGATCTTGCAACCATCACCATCCCACATTTAGCATATAAAGCTGTAAGCGAGATAAGCAAATCACACTCATCTTCGAGACCCATCTTGATGATACAACCATGAAGAGATCTCCCTTGCTCCAAATCATCTACATCGGTATAAGCCCTCAAAATGCTTACCAGAGCAATCCAATCTGGTTTCACATCAGCATTTCTCATCTGACTGAACATTCGCAATGCTTCCATAGATTCCCCGTTCTGCGCATATCCAGAAATGATGGAAGTCCATGAAACAATCGTTCTATGGTATAACCCATCAAACACCACTTTTGCCACACTAACACGACCACATTTAGCATACAGTGCCACAAGGCCATTCTGCACAAACGCATCCGACCCAAATCCATATCTGATTATCTGCCCATGAATTAGGCAACTCAAACCAAAATCCAATAACTCAGTACAAGCTTTAAGTACATAAGGAAAAGTGAATCCATCCGGATGGACTCCAGTCCATCTCATCCACCTATACATATCAATGGTGTCCCTGAACATATTGTTCCTTGAATAACTCCTAATGATAGCATTCCACATAAAAACGTCAGGGAAGTAAAATCCATCAAACAGCTTGCGAGCATAACAAATTTGCGCAAGATTCGAACTCCCATTAACCAGTTTTGTCATGAGAAACCCATTATGTTGCAGCCCCGAGACAAGTAACCGGCTATGTATCTGATCAAGGTGTCTCTTGTGCGTAGAATTATCAATAAGAGAGGCATAATAAGAGTCTGAATTGACACAATGATCACGGTTAATAGAATGTTCAAGATAAGTAGCTGATGAAGAACAAATATATTTGACACCCTTGAGCGCCAAGCATGTGGGTATTTCAGAAGTTGTAAACTTTCGGTATTTTGTAGTAAGGGGAGATAAGCTAAAGAAATTCCAAGCCATAGTGCTGCATCCATCATCTTTCAATGTATGTCTGCAAATTCTAAACTCATATCAACAGATGCACTTCAATCAGACAAATGGTGACCTAGCCAATTCAGTTTCTCGTTTCCAGCCTATTGAAGCTCGATTTAGTTCTGATTTCTCTGTCCAGCCTGAATTGGAGCACAAAGAACTGAAGCATTTAGTCAAACACCTAGGCTACGTTAACAGTGGAGATAAGTGACAACAGAAATTGTTGAAGCATTAAGTCGAACACGTAGGCTATGAAAACACTGAAGGGTGTAACCGATAATTTGAATCAATTATGACTGGAGTAAACACTAATAGATGATTTATACATACCACAAATTTTCAAACACTCATACGCATAAAGATTTTAATGGAAGTCTCATATCATATGTAAACACACATAGAGATGCTAAACGGAAGGGAACATTTTGTATTGAAATGATACTTTGTGGAAGGTGCCCTATTATTTTTTGGTACCCTTTAATTAAACACGAATGACTACAATAAAAAAATATAAAACACTTGATAATGAGAAACATAAGAGAACATATAAGGTATAAATAATTTATAAAGAAAACAAACAATTTATTTCATGATCAAATTTTAATTTGTCAATTAATTTATATAACTTCTTCTATACAACTTTTTTAGTTTGTTAATTTCAACTTAGATATAAATTAGTTTTAACTTGTGACAAAGTCAATTAGTTTTCGTATTTTTTAAATTAGTCAAAACCTACTTTTAATGTAAATCCTTTAGGCAAGCTGCTTGCATTTAATTACTTTCCTATTCTTACTCCAAAAGCTGTTTGCATTTAATTACAAGTAATTTCAAAGAACAAGAACAAGAATATCTCCATCAGAGATAGCTGCACTCCCCATGTCATTAACATTCATCAAATCAGTAAGTGTAGTGAAATACCTAGCTGCAATGGCAGCCAAAGTATCCATTGGCTTTACCACATAGGAGAGGTAAATTGAAGGCAAATAATTATCACTACCATTGAAGCATGTGCATGGAAGTGGCACCACAAGGTTGTGACCCACATCAAGCACCAAAGGGTCAGCAAAGAATTATCACTTACCTTCTCCCTTGATCCAAGCTGCAGTGACAGCTATAATATTCCATGTGAGGCACAAAGCCAATCTTGTATGATATCAATTTTCATACATTATAGATAAATAAGAAATTATTACCATAATCAAATTAAAACATCATCTTCACCAAGCCAAGAAGTCAACAGAGAAAGTGATAAGCAGACTAATTTGAGGAATGATGCCTTTTTTCCGGTACAGTCAGTATATCAAGATCAAAGAGCAACTCCAACTATGTTAGCTGGCCAACTAATGCAAACAGTGATATCTATAACAGGAAAACCGTTAAATTTATGACAAATAGTATTCTCTCACAAGATTTTTCCAAAATTTGGATAACTTTTTTTACAAAAAATAAAAAATAACTATATAAATCCAACCATTAGGTTTAAAGTACTCATAACGTAACTCACGTCTACAAAATTTCATACAATTTAAAATTTAATTGATACTTGATTGCACCATTTTAGTTTTGAAAATATACCATATCAATCCAACCATTGTTTAGAAATTAAACACACATAAAGAACAACAAAAAACCATAGAAAACATATAAAGTAGAGCCTTCATACAGAATCAACTAAAAAAAGATATCAATTTGCATGAGATACCATCAATAATTATTGGCTTAAAAATAATGCATTGACGCAAACCATAATGCAATGGAAGAAAAGATGGAAAACTTGCCTAACAATGAAGTAAAAGCAACATATTGCAGTCTTTGAAGATGAACTGGAATTTCATCGGCGACTTCATTGGTGATATCATGAGCTGGACAACCACCCAAGCCACTCACGGGCATCTTCAGCAACCACTGCAACTGAGATGGATCAGCACCACAATACCCTAGCACCCACAACATTAAAATTTCATAAAATATAGATTTAAGGAAAGTATAGAGTAAGGCAGCATAACAGAGAGACAGAGACAGAGAGGCAAAGAGAGGTAAGCTCAAAAACAATAATCGAATCACTGCTTACCTCGAGGGTCGATATGAACAAGACAGGGCCCTCGACAGTCGATATAGCAACAACTACAACAAGGGTCAGAGCAGGGTCACCGTTGGAACTCTCCTTCGACGACAGGGTCACGGTGGCAGCGGTCGCTCGTCACGGTAGGGTCAGGGTAGAGTCACCGTGGATTTTCGTTCAACGGCGGCGAACCTTCCACGGCCGCGAACCTTCCACGGTGGCGAACCTTCAACCGCCGCAGCGAGCCTTTCACGATAGTGAGAAAGGAATGTAACGAGACAGAGAAAATCCAATATGACACTTAAATCACAGTACTATTAAAAATAAAATAAATCCAATATATTTAAACTGAATTATTAAACAGTTTATTAGGTTTTTAGTAAAAATAGTTTATGTTTTTTTAAGTATAAAAGAGTATGGATAAAGTATAATTTACCGTTTTTAAGCAAATTGTGCCCAAACCTAGTTTCATATATGAGCTTTGCTACTTAATAACTACAAACTTTATTGCATAAGAACTCCAAATGATGGTATACCTATTAAAAGATCTTTTTCTCTTCATCTGCATGAAAGTTTGAGTGCATGTATATGTAACTTTCTTGGCTTCAAATTGTTTCAAATTTCAATCCTCCTTTTTGATTAGAAAACAAATCTGTAACATCATCAGCAAGATCACTTTCTGCAATTAAACTCATTATGCAGTGAATCCAAACTATTTCTCATTATCTCTTCTCAACATAGCCATTTGATTGAACTTCAAACTATCCTTCTTGATTGATCTGCAGGTTCCAAACATGTCAGAGGCCAGTTCTTATTCCACTGACATTGCAAAAATAAGAAATGCTCTTCTATCATCAGTTTCTTCTAGGCTTCACTGCTATGGTATTGGTAATTAATAATAACATCAGTGCTATTAATTGAAAAAGATTTGAACATCTAAGCTTAATCCATTGACATTTCTGAATATTTTTTGGTAATTCAAGAAACGATGAAGTTCAGTTAGAGTTTTTAGAGGGCTCCATGCAAATGAACGACCTAACGTAAGTGAATTCATGTAATCCAAACACTATATATCTTGTGCAGTTTGCTTGTTATTGTGGATCTGAAACATGAACTAATCAAAGTGAACGAAGTAGGCGTAGAATTCAAATTTGTTCTTTATTTGAGTTTCATCAGGCTTAGCTTACCAGAATTTCAATGTGTAAATTATTACAATGTTTGGAACCATACTTTAATAGTAATTTACTGAAGACAAATCAACATGATCATTAATATAAAAGCTTAAGAATACCATTATTTTATATAATCAAGTTATGGTTTTACTAAATACCAACGATATGATAATAATACAAGAAAACTAAGTAAACCAGACCTGTTCATCCAAGTTGCACTTTTTAGCCAAAACTGGTGGAAATAGCTCACATTTTCATGAAGTTTCTTACTATTTTATCGTATAAAATGCATCCAAAGAATCCTTGACTATTATCAAACTAAGAAATAAAAAAGTAATCGGAATTAATTTTATCACTTTGAGATATATAAGTAAAAGGGATTTTATTTGAAAAAAAATGTGAACATTAAGAAATCTCTACCTACTATGCTTATTATAACATCACTTTTCCATGTCCCAATGACAATGTTGAAATATTATTTTGTATCTTAGTGAAATCCTTGAAGATTTCTAATAATTGAAAACTTATACTTTGACAGGTAGTGTATATGCCATCCCAAGCATCAAATTGTTGCTTGACAAAGACCCTTCTTCTCAATATGAAAGAGTATGTCTATGTTTGGCCTTTTGTAATTGAATCATCTCAGAAAAAATGGACTTTAACAACATAAATTTCCAAACAATATTTGTGTTTATTGTTTTAATTTGAGATAACTCAACATGTCTTAAAATCGCCACGTTACTAACTTCTTAAAATTACTATGGTAATATTAATATAAAAAACATTTAAATATAATTTACCTTTTTATTCTGAGATTGTAAACTACTGATCTTGAAATTACTGTAATTTTACTTTTTTATATAACGGGGTTGTAGACTTTGTTTCGGATGCTGAGCTTCTCTTACATTAATACGATTAAAGATCATACTCAGGTGAATGCCAGCATGTATTAAACAAGGAGGTTTATTAAATTTTCTTCTTTGTCTCAGATAATTTTGTTTCTTAGCTGCAGGTGTCACCTCAGGAACTTGGGGACAAACTACAGATTGACCTAAGGAGCAGAGGACTGTGTTTGGTTCCCGTACCAGTCACAAAGAAAGTAAAAATGGTAGACCAGATTCATCTGTCTTCAGCCTCAAGTAATATTATTTACTCCTGAAATTTCTAATTCCACGATTGTGAACAGCATGATGCTGAAAATGAACAGGGACAACTGCTCCTTTAAAAGCATGTTTGTAATAAATGGGCACACTGTTGTCTCAAGGACATCGATGTATTTATTTCAGCTCAAATTTAAAAGAAAGCCACAACCACACATAATATATTCTTACCACGTCTCTTCCAACCAAATACCAAACACAAAGATGATTGCGGTGCACCATTATTAAAAAAGGCCAACTTCACAGTATCAATACGAACTCCCAAATATATTTCCATTGTCAAGTAAAATGTCCACTACCATTTTAAGAGATCGTGGTATCTATATACTATAAGCTATAAGTTCTCATGTTTCAATTGGTTCATTTTTTCTCATTCACACAAGCTCAAAATCAAACCAGAAATTCTTTACAGCTAATCACAGTCTCAGAAATTACAATGAATGTCAGCCTGCCATGTCGAAGTCGTCTGATGGCTGGTATAAGTCGTAGTTCTCAGGAGCTTCTATTTTTCCAGTAAGATAGCCATTCCCTGCAAAAATTAATATAACAGTCTTGATTGTCAAGTTCTCTGATAAAGAAGGGCTCGCATATGAAGATACAGCAACCCTTTCTAAATTTCCGTATCAAATAAAACAAGGTAATTTTCACCATACGCAAGCTCCATCACTATACTCCATAGCCTAGTTAAATTAATACACAAGAAAATGAGACTCGCTAAAATGGTTTCTGGAGATGCATGAATATGCAAAGTAAGATTAAGTTCTCCATTTAAATATAAAGGGATTTTTGGACAAGGACAGAAGTAAGATTAAGTTCTCCATTTGAATGATGACATGCGAAATATTCTTTCCAATAATAAATAACTTGATGTATTGAACAAATTTAAATAAATATGCATGCCTCGTCATTTAATCGGAGATGTAAGGAACTTGATCTAAGCCGCGTCCTATAAATATAGAAAATCTCAAATCCAATAAAGTCAATTATACAAGTAATTATCAACACAAATTTCTCACTTATAGAAATACCAATTTCTGCAAGAACAGCTAAAAAGGGCGGTGCATGAGTTGAGATAGAACAAGCTAAATTGACAGGAAGAATTGTTCTTTTATCCAGAACTAGTTGGAATACATAGGGCATATCATCTCTTAACAGGGGAATTCAACAGGATTCTAACAAGATAAAAAGATATGTTAGATTGGCTCACTTGTGGGTGTGAAGGGGCTTAGGGGTTCCTCGTGTTTATTTGTTATTATAGGAAGGCGAGAAATAATGGGAAGATAGCTTGATCACTTAAACAACTTGCATAAAAGTTGTTATGGAGATGGCCAAGGAAAGTCAAGTGCATCCATAAAATCCTCGTGACAGAATGCCCGGGGAATTGTTGAGGTCTTGATCAAGTAGAAGGGACAACAAGATGAGTTTTGAAGAGAGGAGAGTCGATTCAAACCAGTGGCCCCAAGTCACCAAAGTGTATGTGATTAGGTTATGAATTATCATAACTGAGGAGAGAGAGACTAACTGTCTAGTAGTGCGAATGGGTGAGGGGATAAGAATCTGCACTGACATAAGGTGGGATGAGAGGAATGAAGACTTGGGAGATTGTGAAAAAACGAGAACTAGACCTCTTGAATGCCTAGAATATTTTTTTCCATACCTCCTGGAAAATACAGCTGTACTAGGTCCAGGATCACAATGTAATACTAAATAATACTGAACATTTTTTTTTTGCCTCTCTCTGTAATTTTTCTGCCACATATCAACTCACTTCCAACGTATAACATTAAAAAAAGATAATCTTACCTTTATTTGATTAATATAAAAACAGGTACATGAAGAAAGGACAAGAAGTTACATACCGGGGTTCGATGATAGCAGCCCATCGAAAACAGGCACATGGTTGAAATTTCTAGTGGATCTTAAACTCCCATCAGACGGGAAAACAGAATCTGGTTTGTTGGACTCTGAATTCTCATTCAAGTACGGCAGATCATCATGGTTCTGGAAACCTAAATTATCAGAAGGCCCAGCAGAAACATTGAGCTGGGACCAAAAATCGTCTGCCTTTGTCTTCTTATCTTTGGAATCAACCTCGGTCTCTACTTCCGATTCCGCATTAACACCGGGTGCCACATTCTGTTGCTTTCTTTTGGAGCGAGCCCGCCTGTTCTGAAACCAGTTATAAACATTGGTCTCAGAAATCTGGCCATGCTGGCTGAGCTCAGCAGTGATCTCCTTGATCTTTTCCTTGCTGGGAGTCCCAGTTCCCTGATCAAATATCCGCTCCAGAATCTGAAGCTGCATAGCAGTCGGAGTCCACCTCTGCCTCGAAGCTATTTTGTGCCCACTAGACCCCAACAAAGGATCGCAGTACATGTTTCCCAGTCTAATTCCTGACACGGAAAACACCAATTAAACAACATTATTATTTCGACTAAATAAAATAAAAACCATCAATGGAAAGGATGTTTACACTCTAATCATATAAAAAAAAAAAAATCATGCATTTTAAGTTTGCTGACTATTACAATACCCATCCTAGAATTTATACAAACTATGACTAACAAATCCAACTAGTTGAGAGAATATACACTTACTTTGAACAGAAATTAAATTTATTTACCATCTCGAGAATATATTCCCTCTTTCGATTCAATAAACAAGTGCTAATAATCAAAATTGTTTTTGGATTCCTTCACTAAATTAGCTCACACGTTATACTTGTCCAATTTGGAAGTAGCACAGAGCGAGAAAAACTTTATGGCTGAATTAATAACAGTCTAATTGAAGAGTCAGGGAAAGCAAACTAACACACTAACACACATTGTAACATACAACAACTAACTAAGTAATTAACAACGATGAAAAACGAATCGAAACCTGCGAGATCTTGGTGAGAAGAGATGGTTTTGTGCATCTCGATGAGTTGCTCACAGATTGTTGCGTACACCGCAATCTGCTTGCGGAGAGTCTCGAGTTGTTCGTCGGTCATGACTTTGACGTACATCATTTCGGCGTTACCGTTGGGTTGCCAACTCTGCTTCTGCCACTCCATCACGTTCACCATCGCCTTCTCTCTGCGATCACACACAAACACGTGTGTACAATGTCTTATATATTTATTTATTATTTAATAATTAATTTTAATTGAGAGTGTGAACCCTAATCATGAAACGACGAAAACGAGAAGCAGAGATAATTAAGAATGGAAGAGAAAAGGTTTCAGATCTGACATGGGAGCAGAGAGCGTCGCTTTGGTGTCAGAGGCGTATGTTAGCACTTGCCAAAACTCGAAGCTGTGTCGGCGGCGTACGATGCGGGAAGAGAATAAAAAGCAAGAATGTCCCAGGGATATTCTTGTCCAAAACAAATTATTTCACTGTCCTAACTAGCTCTGGGCTTTTTTGGAATCAAGAAATTCCATATTTAAAAAAATAAAATAAAAATTAAAGGTTTATAAGAATATTTTAATGTAATAATCTATTTGATAAATAAGAATGTGTTATATAGACAAGGTGTTTTAGGAAGATTTAAAATTATTTACCAAAAATTTCTCTTTTTAATATTTTAATTTACGCATTTGTTGTATATTGTAGAAAATTTGATACATAAAAATGCTAAATGTATTATTATTTTAGAGGACACTTTCAGGATTATTTTTGAGGGTAAAATAGAAAAGGAAGAGGTAATTTATGTTTTTAAGTTAAGAAAGTTATATATAGTTTGTAAGGATAACTGAGAGATTCAGGTATTACGAAATATTTTGTTATAAAAATAAATTATTTCTTTTTGTGATTAATATTTTAGAAATATTTATAAAAATTTATTTGAAATTAAAGGATGATTTGATATTTGATTTTATCGAGATCTACATTTTACTACAAGTGACAGTATCTAAATAGACTGACTAATTCGATAACTGAAACACAATAAAAGATTCATAATTTTTTGGATAGTAAAAGAGTTTAAATTTTTATAATTAAAAAAATAATGAATATAAGCATGAGGATATGTATTTCTTAGAGAATACCAAAGTCTTTTAACCCTAAGATTCATGTTATAAATAATAAAATAAAAACTTACTTCAAATATGTTAATATTTGTTATATTTTAGATTATTCTAAGATAATGAAATGTATGAACCATTGTTCAGCACATTTATTAGGTCGAATAGATATAGTATTTTTTATCTAATTTTTTTGATAATTTATAATATTAAATTATATAATAAAAGTATCATAATATTTTTATCATATCAAAAAAATTAAACTTATCAGTTTTTCCTAGAACAATTTAGTAAGAAATTTAGTTAAATAGAATACAAATAATGTTTGAAGTTTGTTTCAAGAGTTAAATTTATGCTAGACAAGAATTTAGTTGAAATATGCACTATAAAGTAAAAACACGACATATTAAAAATACAAGTACAAGGTTTTTTTTTTTTTACAGCATACGCGTAGTAGCTAAATAACGTTAAAAATTACTAATTCATTATCAAAGAAATAGCAGTCAAAAGATTTTATACTTCATTTTTATTACATAATATTATTTATAGCATGATAATATTATTATTTTAAAAACGTGAAATATCTACTGATTTTATAGAATAATAGGATTATTTTTTACGAGACTTTCTCTTCCAACTCCATATTTATTGATATAGTTCACTTTTGATTTGGAATGCAGCGGAATTTATCACATTTCACAAAATTCAAAACCAACATTTTTAAAACGTAATGAAAAGAAAGATTAACCATGTCAATGAGAATGAGAATGATAATACCGAGACATTCACTTCAAATTCACAGATACCATCACCCACAGCATGTTGTTCATTCCGATGCCTTTGTAATTTCTCCAATGAACCTCCATATTCCACAATATTGCAACCATAATCACTACTACTTTCACCTTCTTCGTTCATGCAAACACTTGAACCCTTTGCTCCAAATCCATGCCCGTTTAATTGTCTCAGAACAATGCACTTTGGCTCAATCAACACCTGAATCACTGATTCTGTGGAACTCGTTGATCAGAGCCTATTCTAGACTCCGTTTATTCCAGGAAGCAATAAAATTGTATCACAGAATGTTATGTGTGGGACTTGAACCTGACAAGTACACATTCACCTTTGTTTTGAAGGCTTGCACTGGTGCTTTGGACTTCCGTGAGGGTGTTGCCATTCACCAAGATATATTTTGCAGGGAGTTAGAGTGTGATGTCTTTATTGGGACTGGACTTGTTGTAATGTACTCTAAGATGGGTCGCTTGGACAGTGCAAGAAAGGTGTTTGATAAAATGCCCACGAAGGATGTTGCTTCCTGGAATGCAATGATTTCAGGGTATTCTCAGAGCTCAAACCCTTGTGAAGCAATGGGAATATTTCGGAGGATGCAGATGGAGGGTGTGGAACCTGATTCTCTGAGCATCTTGAACTTGGCTCCGGCCGTTTGTAAACTAGAGGATGTTCGTTGTTGCAAATCTATAAATTGTTATGTGGTTAGGAGACGTGTATTTGGTGTGGTTTCTAATTCATTGATAGATATGTATTCTAAATGTGGCGAGGTAAATTTGGCTCGTCGGATATTTGACGAGATGCAGGTTAAAGATAATGTCTCGTGGGCAACGATGATGGCTGGATATGTGCATCATGGCTGTTTCTTTGAGGTGCTTCAATTACTTGATAAAATGAAAGAACAACGTATGAAGATGAATAAGGTATCGGTTGTAAATTCCCTTTTAGCAGCTGCAGAGATGAGAGACCTAGAAAAAGGGAAGGACCTTCATAATTATGCTTTACATGAAGGGATAATGTCAGATATTGTTGTTGCTACTCCTATTGTGAGCATGTATGCAAAATGTGGTGAGTTGAAAAAAGCTAAAGAGTTGTTTCTGAGTCTTAAAGGGAGAGATTTGGTTGCTTGGTCTGCCTTTTTATCAGCTCTTGTCCAAGCAGGATTTCCTGTAGAAGTATTGTCTATATTCCAAGAGATGTGGCATGAAGGTTTGAAACCAGATAAAACGATTCTGAAAATTCTTGTTTCTGCATGTGCAGACATTTCAAATGCAGGGTTAGGTAAGATTGTGCACTGCTACACTATTAAAGCAGACATGGTGTCTGATATTTCAGTTGCAACAACCCTTGTCTCTATGTACACTAAATGTGAATTATTTATGTATGCAATGGCGTTATTCAACAGCATGCAGTATAAAGATGTTGTGGCATGGAATACCTTGATAAATGGGCTTACCAAATTTGGTGACCCACGTCTTGCCTTCGAAATGTTCCATACATTACAGTTAACTGGGGTTCAACCAGATAGTGGAACCATGGTGAGTTTGGTTTCAGCTTGTGCCCTTCTGGATGACCTACATCTAGGAACCTGCTTTCATGGAAATACTATAAAGACTGGTTTTGAACCTGACGTGCATGTAAAAGTTTCTCTAATAGACATGTATGCCAAATGCGGGAACCTTTTCTCAGCTGAAAACTTGTTTCAATTAATCAAGCATGTAAAGGATGAAGTACCTTGGAATGTGATGATTGCGGGTTACCTGCATAATGGAGGTGCTGATGAAGCAATTTGCACTTTTAATCAAATGAAATTAGAAAGTGTAAGGCCCAATTTGGTCACATTTGTGATCGTACTTTCGGCTGTATCATATTTGTCAATGTTAAGAGAGGCCATGGCTTTTCATGCCTGCATAATCAGAATGGGATTCGTATCTAGTACCCTGGTCGGAAACAGTCTTATTGATATGTATGCTAAATGTGGACAACTCGGTTATTCAGAGAAATGCTTTCATGAGATGGAAAATAAAGGCACGATCTCGTGGAATGCAATGCTTTCAGGTTATGCAATGCATGGCCAAGGTGAACTTGCCCTTGCACTTTTTTCTCTTATGCAAGAGAACCATGTCCATGTTGATTCACTTTCCTACCTTAGTGTATTATCTGCCTGCAGACATGCTGGTTTAATTCCAGAAGGAAAGAACATTTTCAATTCCATGACTGAGAAGCACAATCTTCAACCCAACATGGGACACTATGCCTGCATGGTTGATCTTTTAGGCCGTGCTGGTTTATTTGACGAAGTTTTGAGTTTAATTAATGGAATGCCAACAGAACCCGATGCTCAGGTCTGGGGAGCCCTCCTGGGAGCATGTAAAGTGCATTCCAATGTGAAGTTAGGAGAGGTTGCCCTTCATCACCTCCTTAAACTTGAACCAAGAAACGCGGTTCATTATGTAGTTTTGTCAGATATATATGCTCAATGTGGTAGGTGGGTCGATGCCAGGAGAACAAGATCAAACATGATCGACCATGGATTGAGGAAAATTCCCGGATATAGTTGGGTTGGAGCTCATAAGCAAGGACTACCCCTTTCTGGATAGTGGCAACTCCCAACCAAACCACTGCTTTAACATGCAAATACAGAAGAACTTGTTATAACATGTTTGACAAAAGGAAATAGTTGTTGCATTCTGATAGTCTCGCTTTTTTCGGTACATAGCAAAAAAATATGTAATTAAAACTCAAAATAGATAATTAAGCACTTGAATTAAAAGTCAACAGTGGAGAACTGTGATACATATATACAGTACACAACAAAAACAATGTTGAACAAATGTACCTAGCCTTACAAAAATAGTTAGTTTGAGTTTGCAGTGTGAAAATAATAAATAGATATATATAGATAAGAGTGTAGAAGGATGGTTGGTGAAAACAAGTCAAACAGTTTTGTCTGGTTCGGGCTGGATATCCTCAACTCCAAAAACGCCTTCTCCTTTTATAAGAAACTGGGAAGAAGAATGCGGCAAATGAGGAGCGAACACAACACTCATTCTCCTTCTTCTCATAGGCCCATCCTCATCACGCGATAAAAACACCCTCGAGTTGACACAATGGGCCCAGGCCAGGCCCAAGGCAGGGCAGACGCGCCGGCCCGACGAGTAAAGCCCATCACTCAAATTCCCAACCCTGACATCACCATCTCCAATAAAATCCACAACCTGATTCGTCACCACCACCGCCAGCCCAAACCTCTTCGCCAACCGACGCAATCCGCCTGAGATTCCGAAGAACAGCGACGACCTGCGCCGGAGGTCCGATCCGGTGTTCTCAAAATCGGAGCGGAAGAGAGCCGCGATGGAATCGATGACGACGATTCGCACCGGCCGCCACCGAGATCGAGAGTACACAAGGAATGTCTCGATGGTTGGAATTAAGTGTAGGAGCTCGTCCGCGGAGTGGACGGCGCGTACAAAGACGCGGTCGCATGGGTCGGGAAGGTCGGGGTGCGACGTTCGGAAGGCGCCTGAGAGTTGGTGGAGGCGGCGGAAGGGGAAGTGGAACTCAGTGTGGATGAATATGGAGGAGGCGGAGAGGCCGCCGTGGGAGGAGGGGAGTTGGGCGGAGAGGGCGAGTTGGAGGCAGAGCTGCGTCTTGCCGGAACCGCTCTCGCCAACAAACTCCGTGATGGAGTGGCAGGGAACGCCACCGTTGAGGCAGCGATCCAGTACGGGACAGCCCACGGTGCACTTCTCGCTGCGGTGGTGTAGTAGCAAAAGGTTCTCTGGCCTCATCTCGCTAAACGCTCTGGGATTTGAATTCTCGCGGTTATAGCTAAATTACCGTGAGAGGGAACAACGTTTCGCTGTCTCATTTTAAACATAAAAAAGGAGAAATCGGATTCAATCTTAATATTAATAAATTTAATAAATAATATTTCTTATAAACACATTTAAAAAATATGAATAGTTTTTATTTACTTGTAACTATAAAAGGGCTTTCTTTAGTTTATAGTTGACAATGCTGATTAAATTAGAACAACTCCATTTAAACTGGTTTACGTATTTGACAGTAAACAAATTGGATATAATAATAATAATAGTAATATTTAATTGATATTTTAGAAGGTTTATAATACATGTATGATTTAAAGATTAAAGAAATGCTCTTAATATTGGGACTGATTAAAGCTGCACTTTAGAAAAAAAAAAGGAAAAAGATTTATCAAATTTAACGTGTAATTGAAGAGAAATACTATTACATAAATACTGTAAATTTGCTTATACTTAACAACTTTTTTTTCTTTTACTTAACGCATGACAGGTAATATTAAGATTCGTTTATTTTTACCAGGTGCAAAACGTCGTCTCAAAAATTTGTTCTGCAGTTACCATTAAAACTATATAAAACTAATTTAATTATTAATATATAATATCATTAGTTGGGTCCATAGCTCAGTGGTAGAGCATTTGACTGCAGATCAAGAGGTCACCGGTTCGAACCCGGTTGGGCCCTTTTACTTAATTTGAAATAACTTTTTAATTAGTTTGCTAATAATTATTTACAGGTGTTACTAATGATTGAAAACTCAAATTTATACTATATTAGTTTACTCAAAAAAAATAAATATAATTTTTTATAAAGTGATAAACATTAAATTTGAACTTTGGTGGTAGATTTAGAGAAAACAAGTTTTTTTTTGCTTAAGTAGCAGCAAGAAACATTATATTCAAAATTTATATATTAGATTAATAGAAATTTAACGAGGTTATATTATAAACAGACATGGATAGAAGAATAACAATTTGATAACTTATTTCTATATACAAATAAATAATATTTTAAAATAACATCTAAATCAACTAATATTTTAACAACATATTGGTTTCTTTAATTTCATTTTAAAAACTTTCAATCTCTAATGCTACTATTATCATTCAATCATATAATTAAGTTAGTTTTGCTAATTTCCTTCTTCCAAACACTCCCATAGAGAAAGAGACCATGTATAACTTATGTGGGAAGTAAAATACAATGAACTGTCAGCTCAAGGAAGAGAACGAATAAAAGGCAACAACAAGCACAAGACATTAGGTAATATTTTCTTCATTCATTCTGTCATGTAACAATCTACAATCTTTCAGAAAAGGTATAAAGTCTGCAAAATTGGAATATCCAAAATATGATACCACTGTCCAGTATAACAAGGTGGGAGAAAAAATGATAGTAACTCAACTCTGACACTCTATTCAACACTATTGGATAAACCTCACGTTGGTCATACCAAAATACACGAGATTTCACCTAATAATAACAATAATAATAAAATGTTAAAAGAAGTGTCCAAGAGTGAGTTACTAACATTTCCCTGCAGTGGAATGGCTATCACATGTGTGGATACAAAGTGGATTCTTGAGTGGAGGATTGGGTGTTTGGAGGTTTGAGAAAGGAGAAGATGTGCAACAGTAAAGTATGCTAATAACGTTAATTACGTGAAAAATGGAGGGATAGGGGATGGAAAAAATAGGGGGGTGGCAATGGCAGAGAAGAGTCAGTATTCGTTTACAATCTATCTTCTTGCCTGCACCACTTCAGAAGTTGCCACACATTCATACCTTATTTACCTTCCCGAACATCCAAACTCCTGAAATTATTTCGTTATCAGTACCACTTCCAGTATGTGGAAAATATTCCACGATGGAAAAAATATCTGCATGTTGAGTGAGGCCGTGTGATAAATAAAGCAAAATTGGCATCTCATTTTCCATCAGCAATTATGTTGATCCTATCAAACCATACATTCAGTCAGTTTCTAAATCTTTAGTGCCAAGTTCAATACCCCTTTCTTTTGCCGCATCAACAGCATCTTTTGCATCTCCACTGGTCATATATAGCTTGTAGAAGTATTTCCACAACTTGATAGAAAATGGATACACTGATAGAGCCCTTCTATAAAAACTGTCAAATACTGCATCAATGCCCATAGCATTGTGCAAAAGCTCAGCCGCTTCCACCCAGACATATTCTGGTGGTATTGGCATGGAATCCAAAATTGCATTTACCAGGGTTGAACAAGCCCAAAACAAAAGACTGGATGGGTTTGAGTCGGAAGAATTGTATTGCTTAATCAATAGTTTGCACACAGTAATAGCTAATTGGAAGTTGTGAGGAACAACCCCCATAACCCCTTCAACAAAATCAACCAAATGTTTGGGGTCACTAATAGTTTGGGGTAAAAGAGATGAACCAAACCATGATTGAAGTGTCAAATTTAGAAGAGAACAGTCTAATGAAACTGGACTTACTATGTTACTAATAAGATGCTGTAGTCTTGGCTTCTTGATGCTGTCAATAAATTTTCTTGTCAACACCTTGGGAACAAGAAATGCTTGGGAGGAAGCATCTGTGTATAACTCCAAAATCTTCTTAATGGCACAATCAGGACCATCCTCCTTCATGCTCAGCTCATCATAAACCAGAAACATCACATATTTTCTCATACATTGCTCTAAACCTTCAAAACTAACAGTACTCTTTGCCTTGTCAAAAGCTAGGCATGCTGCTGTTTTATCATTCTGGAAAAAATTATAGAGAGACAGATTAAGAAATCCAAACATTGTATCTATTTGTTTATGATCAGTGCTGGAACTGTTCGAAACAAATTTTGAACCCATTCTGAATGAGCCACCAGAATTACCCTCATCAGCAATCTTCATCTCTCCAATAGGGAGATCTTGTACTTGCTTAACAGATTGGAACCATCGAACTGTAATTTCTTTTGCAAGATCCGTTCTTTGATTGTGGAGAGCATTTTCAATATACTGATTCCAGATGCAGTGTATACCAGGAACTTCCTTTGGCCATCTGTTAATGGCTTCCTCAAACCCCATTAAACTATCAACATGAATATTCTGATTATGTATTCGAGCTGATGCCAGGACCAATTCTAAGCATGACGGATACAGCTTAATGTATTTATCCAGCAAATCTCTTAAGCACTCTCTGCTATCAAGGGCAGCCATGCATCTCAGGTGATTGAGAGCAAAAAGTTGAGCAGACCTGAGATTAACTTCACTTTTTCCCGATTCGTTATAGACAAAAGAATCAATAGATTCTACAGCTGTTTCTACAAGTTTAATAGCCATCACCTTGTCATCTTCAGATAAATTGACCAAGGGCCATTCAATATCTAGGAGATCTTTCTCAGATTCAAACTTCTGAACTACAGCATTAGGCAATCTCCTGTAAATAACCAAGTAAACACAACAAATCCAGAATACACATTTGTCAGAAACTGTTAAGCAATTGAGTATATCTGAGAGTGCCAGATGATGATGCTCGTTGGATTTTGTTGTTGTAGGGAATATTCCATAAGTTCTTTCAATGGCCTTCTCAACATTCCCTGAAATGTATAGGCAGTGTATCATCTGCAGAAACAGGTCCAATATGCATGCACTTTTGTGTATTTTGTCCTTGGGATTGGCAGATGCATGCTGACAGAGAACTGAAAGGGCAGTATCATAGGCAATCAATCGGTCATCAAGCTTTCCCTGACTATTGATATACATGAGCCACAGTACATAAGATTCTTCACAGAGCTTAACCTGGGAAACAACAGTTGAGTGTTTTCACAGCCCATATTCAGTTCTCAAAAGGAAGAATTAACATGCTATCAAAAAGTTAAAAGAGAATTGAAGTAGAAAAACCAAGATAACAAAAAGGTCATTCTTATCAAACAAAATATGGAGACAAGCATTTAAATTCTCTTATCTTCATGGACAAAAAGGCCAAAACTAAAAAAAAAGAAATACACACAATAGCCTACCTTCCGAAAGAGACTGTCTTAATATGTTTCTGAATTCAACCATTCACCCATCATTCCCTGAATGCACTTGCCAATAACTAGCTTTTTATAAAATGATAGACAGGTTCTAACAATATTTAAAGATGATGGACGAATATATTCACGTGTATAACTAAAGTTCTTATGCTTTTGTAAAACGATGGAGACAATGTATTTTGGATTTGTATTTTTACTTTTACGTGGGAATGAAAGCAAATCAGAAAGATGACATTATTTATCACACAAACCAAATCCCAACCTCTCAGGAATCAGAATAATAAATAGTCTATGAGTAGATTTACTGAGTTTACCATCCATGGTAAATATGTTTTCAAAAATTCCCCCTTTTCCTTTCGGAAAAAGGAAATATTCTTCAGGGAACAGACTACAGAAAATTAGGAAGCAAAGAAAAACATACCGCACACAAGAACATGTCATCCTTATCATTTGGCTTCAAATTTCCATAATAAATGAGT
Organism: Vigna mungo; assembly: GCA_036885675.1. NCBI lineage: Eukaryota > Viridiplantae > Streptophyta > Magnoliopsida > Fabales > Fabaceae > Vigna > Vigna mungo. Next base: position 12,420,031 of record CP144695.1, read on the forward strand.
AGATACACAATCCAGAGAACCACAGATGTTGGATCATTTTCCAGTGCTTTTGACAGTACAGATAGGGCCTGAAAAATCCAAATTTTGAGATGGAAATACGTGGACAAATTGAACACTAACCGTCAACACAGCCCAAAATACAACCGTTACCTTCCTTACACCCTGCACTTTATTAATTTCATGGTTGAGAATAAGAAGAGCCATCTCAACAGCTTGTTCACTATCAGCCATAGCCTGCTTATTTGGTTTTAAGTATGCAATAAATAAATGGAAATTTAGTATGCATAAAGGAATATGAGGAGTCCATAAATTTGAATTAAGGTATCAAAACCAGATTAACCAATGTGTTGATCAGGGAAATCGTTAAATACACATCATAGCCAATAATTGAAAAAGAGACCTCTCAATAAAACTCGAGGGGGCTATTTCCTTTTACAAAAATACTTTTTCACTCCAAGTTCTCAAATTAATTATTTAAAGTTCCAAGAGCTATATGACTAGAAAGAAACTCTTTGGTTAGTTCATCAAGCTACACAAACAGCCAACATATGATAGATGTACATGCCCTGACAAGCAAAATATGAATGAAAGTGTGACATTGGACAGAAGAACTAAAGAGACATGCAAGGACCGGATATTGTCACCATGTAACCTAGAATCCACAGGGTAGGTACTTTGAATTTACTAGAACAAATGGAAGTGTTCTTGGAATAATACAGAAAATTAAAATTTTATCTTATTTTTCAATTAGGCCCCTCAATATGCACAATAAAACTTATTGTGAAGTATGCATTTTTCTAAGTGTTTCAATAAAGCATCACATATAACCAAATCAAATCCTAAAAAATATTCTATAAAACCAAAATACAATCATAAAAAATCAAAACATAATTACAGTTGACCCATTTTGCTCACTTCTGCATCTGAGTGATAATAACCTTGGAGTCTTAGACTGAAACATAAATTAAAGTGATAATAATAGAAATCCAACAGAAGTGTAATAAACAATAAATAAATAAATTAGTTAAAAGCAACAAACCCCAGATCCACTTCTCCAATGAAAAGATGACAACTGTTTGTTCCATGCACCATGGACCTCTATGCGTTCATTACCACCACGCAGTAACGGACCATTCACAGGTACACCATTTCCAAGCAGACTTGAAGTAGCTAAAGTAAGGGTGAAATGTTTCTGCCAGCATTGAGCATTTCTATGTGCCACAACAGGTTTATATGCAAATTGGTCTGCTTTAAGAGTATCTAAACCAACAAGGTAAGTTGGTAGAATCGTAGCTTTGTGAAACTTGGGAACTTTAGCCACACCATTACAATTCTGTTGATGCAATGGCAATCTCCCCTGACAATCTACGACAATAGTCTATCAGTCTTCAGAAAAGCAATCTAAAAATAATATAATTCTGATTTTGTAATCAAATTCAATTTATTAATATTCACAACTGTTCATAGTTAATAGTCAAATCAATACGCTACATATTTCTAGATTTTCCAATATTGTGGTTCACCACTGATGAAGAGTAAAGAAACATTTTCATGTGTCAATATCAAATTTCAGTTGTTTAATCTGAATTACGAGGATTCGTTCCTTAAATATGACTGAAGGAAAATATCAAATGCCTATAAAACGGTGCCATTAGAGTGTAAGTCAGCAAGTCATAGGATATTGAAATATGTTATTCATAAAAAAGTTTATATACAACACTTTTTGACTTTATCTCTATCACATCACATCTCATATTTCCTTTCCGTCTCATTGGTGTAATTGTGTTGTACAAGTAGCATTTTTTAGATATTTTAGAGACTTAAAAGTCTTTCTTTTTTTTTGTCATTTATCTCCATTTATTGCATTTTTTCTTTCTTAAGTCATATTTTAAAGAAAAGTATGCCTTTGTTTGTCTGTCATTTTAAAACCAAGCTCACATCAATTACCATTTTCCAGTTGCATCCTAATCAAAAAAGATAAAAATAATAGTGTATGAAATGTCAAAGTAAAAAATAATAATAATAATAGGAAACTATAAATAATTCTAATAAAAATGAAATTAATTAATTTTCCTAATCCATGCTACATCCAATGGAAAAATGGCTTAACCCGAGCCAGACTAAATTGCCTTAATAATTGAACTATTATAGCCCAAAAACAAGATGGTTCGAACAATATACAATAAGCTTTATTGAACATGCACTTTATTACATAGTATTGTCGTTCATTGACCTACTTATATCATATGTGCAAAAGTTCAGTTTTAGAAAGCACCCAAAGAATACTAAAAGAATACCACATGGCAATTTTCAAAATTAGACAAGGACGAAGACAAGACAAATAGGTTTGAAAACAATGACTATTTTTTATACCTGCATTATTAGAATCAGTGTGCGGAATGTTTTCAACACCATAGTCCTTGGCATGTTGCCAGGGACACTCATCATTGTTGCATTTTCCACGCAGCTCATACATGCAAAGTGGCCAAAATGGATCAACTGCAGCACTGTGGCCATAGGAGCTGTCATCTGAGAGTAAGTTTCCAATATTGACAGGCATTGATATTGCTAAAACATTGCTACACTTTCTTTCATGAGAACTGAGGGAAGTAGCATTTTCATTTGGACCATCGTTAGCATTAATAAAAATGACTTTACTCTGTAATTGGTTTGTATTGAATGGAAACATTCCTCTCAGCTTACTGAATGCACTCCTAAAAATTAAAGGTTGGATGTCTGATGTATTTGTAGTCAGGGGACCTTCACAAGGCATATCTCCTTGAACTCTCGAACCAACGATATTGTTGACAATCAAAGAATTTCCACCGATGTCTGGCTGACTTTGATTCTCTCTCATATCCATGAAGACGCTCCTATCATGACTCTCAATGCCTAGAGTTTAATGAACAAAATATTCAATACAAAAGATAAGCATCCAAGTTCATAAAAAAACATGATAAAGTAGAGCAAAAACGGCCAGTCATTTGGAGAAATTTCAGCCACTCAATCATAGGCCATGAATTCGAAGTAGAATCATAAAAACTGAGCAACCAGATAGTTAGCATACATTTGACCCCAGCAGGCACCTTATGAACAATTTGTCTGCACAACCAAAAAGGATGACTTGGATTCAATAAAGAAAATTAATAGTACTCAAAACCAACATGGACTTACAACCGACACCCGTACACCCTTAACTCCTAAACCCCTCTATTCTATCATCCTATATCCTAACAGGGACTGAGACGAAAACCTTATCATTAAATACATAACAGATACTCTAAGCACATTTACTCAAAATAGCCAACAAAAGACAAAAATTATAGTAAAATATATGCATTAAAAACAGCATTCATGTTGAATTGATTTGAAGAGAGTAAGACTTGCGTCAACTATAAAAGCATACAAATTACGATTTCTGCTTTTTAAGGCATTAAAAGTTGATACGATCATAATAATCCAAAATATTCAGCACCAAAGATATTCATGTTAGAAAAATTAAACATATATATTTTAGCAAAGACATAGTAAAGTGACTGGAAGTGAGAGGGCGAAAGATAAGAGCACATGAATTATACAGTTTACTGATGCTACATTACAATAGCTAAGGATTCCTGATCAGTAGTAACACTAACACAGGACTTAACAGTCGTATCTATATAAGAAAAGCACCACACTAGAACACACTAATTGAAGCAAAAGAAATACCTTTAAGATCGTTACCTTCTGCCCTAGAGTGTGGAACAGCAACTTTTTGAAGCACCTTTGTTTTCTCATTTCCAACCTCATTTTCAGCTCCTCGTTCAGCAACAGGCTCTACATCATTACACGAATTGCTTCTCTGCTTAGCTCTTGTCCCATATCGTGCAAATAATTCAGATCTTAATTTTGCTTCAAGAAGCAAGGAATCCTGAGGATTATCACTAGAAAAAACTGCATTTGATGTTGCATCTCTGTCCACTAATTTGGATACAGAGTCTTCTTTCCTAAAATAGTCAGCATCACGATGATGATTAGAAACATGTCCAGATGGAGAGCTCTCTTCATTTTCATTAGCTGATGTACCTAATTCATCCGAAGGAGAATAAACTTCATCCGCTGCATAATTATCCCTTTGAGGCAATGGCTCTGATGTACTGGCATCTGGTTCACCAAAAGGTTCGGACCCTAAATTTGCTCTAGTAGCATGGTGTTTGGTTATATTGGAATGCCTATTATTGATTCCTCGGTTATTAGAATCAAAACTGGGATTATTAATATCATTATCCTCAGCCAGTCTCTGACAGCTTGATGTGGGTATTTCATATCCAAGTCTCGGTAAGTAATCCAACTCTATATCAGGATGTTGGCACTGCCCTGAAGGCCAGGATAAACCAGAACTGCTTAAAATTAAAGATCGTAACTTGGCTGAATACAATTCCCTTTTATGATAAAGATTGGTGCATCGTGTATTAGCCTCAAGCAAAGACCTCTGAGCTTTAAGATAAGCTTTGAGAGCATTTCTTTCTTCAATTTCACATTTGTGCCTGTACTCTTGAGCTTCCTCTAGTTCCTTGTCTATCAATTCTTCCATCCCAAAAAATGACTGTAAATCTAGGTTGCTGTGCTCTGAGGCATTTACATTGCCATTATGATTCAAAAGAACTGTATTGTTCAATGCTTGCTACAAGAGAGAAGAGAGGAGGGAGAGTCAAATAAAGAAGACTATAATGTCATACATATCATAGGCCTCTTTTTCTCAATGTTTAATACCAGAAATTTATTCAGGGAGGAACTTGATGCATAAACAAACCCTACACTATTTGGTATTGTTAAAGACAACAGAATCACGATATAGAAAATTTCAAAATTAAATTAGAAACACTGCTGTCTTGTTGTTTAACGTTTAACTTGGTTGATCTTATGACCTACTGGGACCTACACTGTTTTAAGAAAAACAATGAAGAGGCACAGCAATAACAAGTTCAAAAGGTCAATACTTCACTCATAAATAAAAACCAGAAAGTCAGACTATTACAAAGATCAAAAAATGGAGTTTTCAGTGACGTCATAAAGTAGAAAGGAAAATGTCATAAAATAAACTAAAACTCACAAAATTTTTTAACACGGTATTTGAATTGCTATTTGCTGGCACTGCATTTTGGTTCAGAGCAACACCAGAAGGGTTCACCAGCCTACTACTCTTCTCAGTTTGATTGGAGCCATAATTGACATCACCTACACAGTATAGTTAGACAATGAGAGATTATAAACAGAAAACAACTTAAACATGCTTGACTGTCTAGTGTTTGGGCTAGGTTGCCATCAAGTGATTTGCTTTGTAATACTTACTCAAGTCATTTAAATCAATAGACAAATAGGATTAGACAGTAACACTCTACAAATTCATATGACATGGTAATACGATTTTATATTTTGACTAAATATGTGTGATATAAAAATTGCAATGCAATTTGAAGCTCTTTTGCTAAAAATTGAGGCCAGAATCTGGACATATGATAATGAAAATACGCATCATCAAAGCTAAAGGATTGTTGAAAAGATAAAAACAAAATGGGAAACATTTGTTCAATTTTAGGTTAGGAATCTGATGTAGAGTACAAGTAGCTTGATTAAAACCCTCCTTCAATTTCTAAAATCCAAAATAGTACAACCAAGCTCATGAGCCAATTTGCAGACCAAAGTTAACTTACAGATGCCATATGAAGAAAAAGTATTTACCATCACTTGATCTACGAGGCATATTTTCTAATGGATTGTCAACATGATTGTCAGGTTGCCTTCGAGATATGCCAGACTTTGGCTCTGCTCTACGTAATGGAATATCTTTTTGGCCCTGATCAACCTTGTTTCTTTCCTGAGGATAATAGTTTCCTAATGTTTCTGCTGGCGACAAAGATTTAACGGCTGGAATTTCTTGCTGACTATTAACAGCTTGAGAGACACCATTAGATGTGCTAAGTTTCACACGCTTCCTAGCTGGCTCTGTTGGCTCAAATTGTGCAGGTCTGGAGGAAACAGGAGTACTTTTTCTAGACATTGACACTGACTTCTTAGGGTTCATGGCACTGTGGTCCCTATTCAAAACTGAAACACTCTCCTTATTTTGCTGGGCTGCCTTCAGCTTGAGCTCACTTTCCCGAATTGCAATCTGATGCCGCAAATCCTGAAGTTTATTGTCATTTGACACCAATCCTTGATCCAATCCTCGCACTAAATTTTTGTTCATTAGATTGAAATTTCTAGCTCTTGATCCTTGTACTGGTGGCATGGATCCAACACCCTTAGAATTAGATCCAGGGATTTTGGTGATTGATGAGACAAAGGTGCGACTTAAGGATGATCTCTTGGGCACTTCCTTGGGTATACTTGTTTGCTTTAACTTGTTAGTTTTTCCCAAGGATGAGTTAGTCCCCTTTACACTGCTATCTAACCTGGATACATTACCTTTCGTTTCATGGTCGCTACCGCTGTCATCATCAGAGAAGCTTATCACAAGATTTTTATCAGTGCTGACATGACCATTCCATGGAGAAGATTTAGGAAGTAATTGGTTCTTTTTTAAGTCCTTCTGCGTAGTTGGTTGTCCGGTAGTTTGCAACTGTACATTAGTGGAGCCTGTAAAATATTGCCATAAAAGTTTATCCGTTAGATACTGCATGAGCCGGTAAATGATTTTTGGAAGAAGATATGCACAGTAAACCAAGAGTAAATAAGATCATATAAGCAATCATAGATACATATATCATCAGATACACCCATTTCCAGATCTTGCAAAAGTCCAGATGAAGTTTTCATAAGCTCTAAGTAGAAAAGAGTGTATAAACTACTCAGATAACCAACAACATAAGGCTAGCACACTCAATTTTTCCTTTAATAGAAAATTAGCAAATCTCACCACTCTGAACGCCCAGTGTATTCTTTCGCACCGATGGGACAGAACCAGTCCCGACGGCATGGGTGGATTGCACATTAGAGCTTTCAACGTTATCCTGGTGCACACAAATTACTCATTAGAAAAAACTAAACAAAGAAATGATAAATTTAAATTGGCAAGAAGTCAATAGCAACACATGCAAAGAAAAAAAATTCACGCTCTTCCATCTTCGATGAATTCATAATAAAAAACAATAAATAAATAAATAAAATAGTGTGAGTGAGAAAATGGCGGGACTTAAGAATAAGAAGAAGACGAGAAAAAGAAGAACAACAAAGTCAACGATTGTACCATACGAAAAAGAAAGAATTGGAGAATGAAAAAAAGAAAAGAAAAAGGTAGGGTTCGGTGAAGAAAAATACATCGGCATCGTCGTCGGCGTCGGAAGAGAGTTCGCCCTCCTCTCTAGTTTTGGGAGGGAGCGTAGGAAGGTGAAGATTCTCCGCCGCAGGGGTGGTGGTGGAGGGTCGGAGGTGAACAGCCTGGTCCATGGTGAGTGCGATTCTCTCTCTTGGTTTCTCTATCTTGGTTTCTCTCTCTAGAAATTGAAGAGAACGAAACAATACAACTCTCGGGGCGGGGATTTACAGAACCTGAAATGGCTATCATGTCCTCAGTCTCTTTCGGTTTTTGCAGTTTGGGATCAGACCATTTTCTTTTCTTTTCTTTTATTTTTCTGCTTACGGAAAGCATTAGCCTGAGCCCAAAATATGTTGACAAAAATATTAAATTTCATTTCATTTTGACATTTTTTTTTATCTCTTAAATTTTGAACCGACAAATGAGATGGTATATATATGAAAAATTATAATTTTATTGTAGATAATTTTTATTAGTTTTGTAGATACATTTTTATCATTATTTTAGTTTAAAAAGAATGGTGAGGTTGAAAAAAATAATTATAAATTTAATAAAACAGTTAGTTAATAGGTCAAAGTAAAGTAAATATTTTAATTTTAAGAAAATATTATTTGAAAGAGAAATTAGGAAAATTAACTGTTGTAAAACAATTGTATTAAAGATTATAATTTAAAAAGAAGTTTTTTTAGAGTTGTCAAAACGGGTCACTCTCGTCTTATTAGGGGTTGATCACTTAGTGAACCAATCTAATCCGGTTCATTTATTAACAAGTTTAGAAAAATTTGAATCTAACCTGACTTACCACGGATTGATAGGTAAACGGATTGGTTGGCTCCCTTGATTATAATTTTTTAAAAAAAAAATTGTAATTTTCTATAGTTTAAATCTAAACAAATTTTACTCCCAACATAGGTATTTAATTAATTTTGAAAATAGGGAACTTAAATAATTTTTTCAAGAAAAAAAATAATATATATTTTTTAATAAAATTAAAATTAAATTTTAATAAAATAAAATTAGGCAGGTAGGTTTGTAAGACGCGAGAAAATGTAGAATTTATAAATAAGTCCTAAGTATGTTTTATTAAAATAATACATGATATATTATTTTGGATTGTTATTGAATTATATTTGGTCATTGTTTATCATTTATTGTTTGAGTGGAATCCATTGAACAATTGTATTTTTGGTTGAGACCTTGATAATGATGAATTTATAAGATTAGGTAGAGAAGGAGAGTGATTGCTTTGTTAGAAATCCGATAAACTTTGACTGGTGATTGGAATGAGTGTTGAAGTCGGAATGAGTGAGTGTTGGAATTGTACCTAAATGAGTGGTTGATCGATGAGCATAAGAGTGAGGGATAAGTTCGCTTTTTGTACCTAGTAAAGCCTAAGACTATCGATTGGTCGAGATAGCGACTCCTTTTGGCCTTGTGTGCGAAAAGGGGGTGCTCGGGTATTAAACCCTCCTTGTGTGGGGATGATGATGTTTGTCTTATCCTTGTGTGGCAGGAAACATGTTCCTTAGTCAGGTAAGCGGGACTACTCGAGCAGACCTGTAGGAGGAGCTAGACTTGTGGGGAGGCCATAGGTTTAAGGTAGGATACAGGAGTGTGACTAATTCTTTTCACTATGGAGTTATTGTGAGGCTCATGATGTGATTCATGATGAATGATTCGATTCATGATGAATGATTCATTATGAGGTTAGTTTTGATGGAGGTGCATGTAATGTTGATTCATGATGACAATGTGATGGGAAATGATTATATGGAGGGCATAGTCATGTTAGGATGTTGATTATGTTCATAGTATAGAAACAATTATGTGAGTATGGGTAACATTGTAGATGAATGGTATTATTATTAAGTTGTGCTTACTTATCTTGTACAATTTTTATTATTATTAGTTGTGTTATGGTAGCTTACCCATATGTTTTTGTTTGTGGTTGTGTGTGTCTTGCGATGATCTTATAACTTTTGGTTATATGGGAATAGATGTTGCAGATGCTTCATATGCATGATAGAGACGCCATAGGAGGAAAAATACTTATGTTAATTAAAGTTTTTGTGCTATAAATGTTAGAGACAATGTAATTGAGTTTATTTTATTTTGTTTTTATTTTACTAATTTCGATATTTTATAACTGAATTTCTACGATGGTATTATGATTTTAAAAAATTTTAAATTCCTTAATAATCGAGACATCCCAAAAATCAGGATGTTACAGGATTGGTAGACTAACCCGATCCACCACGGGTTCAACCCGCATGAACCGAATTTTAATGAGTCGGGTAGCAATCTGAACGACATAAAAAAACACAACTTTTTTAAATCTAACCCGGTTCGAACCCGTGGTGGACTGGATTCACGTGCGAGTTGTAACATATTTTGACAACTCTAGGTTTTTTATTTAATTATAAAAGAGAATATGAATCTTTGTTCCATGATTACTTCCTACACTTCCATATATTTCAAAATTATAATTTTATATTCTTTTTATTTTGAATCTAAGACAATTTTAAAATTTTCGAAATATATAATTTGAAATATAAAAGATTATATAGTCTGAAATATAAAACAAGAAATTACTTCAAAGTATATAATTCAAAATTTAAATCTTATATTTGGAAGAATTGTAATTTAAAATAAAAAATCATTTTATATTATATAATTTAAAATGTATTTTTTCAAGTTAAAATGAACTCTGCGGGAATTGGAAGAAGATTGCATGAAGATGGGATGGAAGAGGAGATGAAAGAAAAATACGAGTGCAGTTGCAGGAAGAAGAGTATGAGGGTTAAAGAAGAAGGAAGAAGATGAAAGTAAATTTGTCTATTCCTTTTGCTTATAAAAGTGAAAGAAAAAAATATAAAATATTCAAATCAAAATTATGTTCTTATAAATTTAAAATATTAAGTGTATTGCTGTCTTATAATACTAGTAACTGTAATAGGATGTATTGTTATTAAGTCCATAAATATTTAATAGTACAGTAAGAAAATATTGAATTTTCTAGCTTTCAATTTTGTAAAATAAAGATATTTTCCCTTTTATAATTTAAACGAAAATGACATGGCGGTATAATTCCATTATTATGGATGATAAGTTTATTAAGTTTTTATAATAATTCTCTTTTCTTATTTATCAGCTTATAATAATATATCTCTCATTTGTTAAAAAAAACATCCCAATTACTTTTTAATTGATGGAGAATATATAAATATTCAGGTTTAGACTCTTTAATTGTTCTATATAGGTAGGTTTTTTTTAATTTGATCCCGTTCTTTTAAAGTCTCCAATTGAGTCCTTAAAAGTGTTAATTTAAATCAATTGTACTTTTGCCGTTAAATTGACTTAACTGTGTTAACTTTGTTATGAGCTGGAACATTGTCGTGGCCAGTTTTTACCACATCATTCATGCCACGTTTGTGTCGTCTTCCTGAACAACAGAAACCTAATAGGAATTTCAAAATTGGATTTAGGGTGGCTGCGCGATTTGGTGATAACGGCACTGGAGCGCTTCTGCGTCACGGCGGAGGGGTGGTTGTTTGTTGCGGTGTGTGTTTCTGGATGAGGGGATCCTCTCACAGTGGAGATTGAATGTCGTAGAGGGAATTGCGATTAGGGTTATTGACATATGATTCGCAAGAGGATCGGTTGTTTACAGGTTCCTGGTGTTACAACTAGAGGTGAAGATTATCTCCTTGGAGGACGCACCTATGAGGGACGCTACCTGAGCGCGCGTGTTCCACGGTCTCTTCGGATTCCCAGCCGTAGTAGTGGGTGCGAGAGTGAGGGTCCATCAGGAATGTTGACTGGACGTCCAGATAACGTTGACGTGGCATGAGTGATGTGACAAAACCTGGCCACGTCAACGTTCCAGTTCATAAAAAAGTTAACACCTGCCAATTTAACTCGAGAGGCAGAATTGATTCAAATTAGCACTTTTAAGGACAAGAATAAAAAAAAAAACAGGATCAAACTGGAAAAAACCCACATAAATAGGGACAAGTAAAGAGTTTAAACCACATAAAAAAAACATTCCAACTAGTTTTTAATTGATTTATATAGACGTGAAAAATTCATTTTTCCCTTAAATATTAGTTTCATGTAAATTAATTACAGTTCAAAAGATAACGTGAAAATTAAAGTTAGTTTTGAGTTTATTACATTTACACTTTAAAATAAATTGGTTATAGATAGTTATAATTTTAAAATTAACCTTTAAAAATATAATTAAAAGTTTGAATATTTTCAAATAAATTTTTTAAAAAGTAATTATTTTCAAAATATTTTTAACACAAAATAAAGGGGCTGTTACAAACCTTTTTTTCTAAAATTTTTTTTGTCATCAATAAAATCATCCTTAAATATTTAATTTAATTGTCAATTGAGATTAAGTTTGAACCATTAATCATTTTAGAGTAAAGAAAATTAGATTTTATTATTATTATTATTATTATTATTATATAATTAAGGTTTAAATTTTTTTAAGTTATGATATTGAGTTTAGTCTCCGCTTTTAAAAATATCAACCTTTCATTAAGTGATTCGATACATTTTTAATATCATAGGAATAAAGGTTGAGATTTTTAAAAGCCTCAACATCATAACTTAACTCAGGGATAAAAAATGTTTAAACCTATAATTAATAATTAAATTTTGTGCTAAATTTATGACATGAAAATTTATAATGGCAGGTGTGCAATTATCAGCGGAAATTTGATGAAGTGTGGGTGCAATATCACCACACCACACACAATCTTCCTCGGAAACGGAGTCAATGGAGCAATAATATCGTGGCACATTAATAATTGTTGGATGAAAGATCGACGGATGATATCATGGACGTGTGTTTTAAGTTGATTTACGGAGATAAAATAATGGCCGTGCGATTGTTATCCGACGACTGTGGATTGTCGAACAAATGAATGTGTGGAATGGCGAATACACCGAATACGGTCCCTCGTTTCTTCTCCGTCTCACTCAAGCTGCACCATGTTCAAATAATACGAGTAGCGCAAACACGCTTCACAGAGACCCTGCACTCTTTCCAAAACCCTAAGCCTCACTCTTATTTTTTCCGACAATGGTCGCCGGCATTGACATGTCACTCGACGACATTATGAGGTACTCCGCCAAGGTGGCGGCGTCTCGCCGGCGATACTCGTTTGTTCGCAACCCGGTCAGAACGACGCCGTATCCCGTTCCGCTGGTGAGTTAGGGTTTCATTTCTTTCTCTCAGTAGTTCATTTCTGTTTTCTTTATTGTTACTATGAACAAAAAAAGAGAGCTAGTGGTGACTCCCGTTTTTGATTGTTAGGCAAGGTATCACGGAATGATTCCAGAAATGGTTTTTGAAGATGACGGTGCCGCTATGATCGAAAGAGGAACCAAACTCTTGATATCTAACTTGGATCTTGGAGTTTCAAACGGTGATATAAAGGTTTTGTCACCATCTTCTACACAAGAAAGTCTCTCTTGCTTTATTCGCTCCCTCCCTTTTTAACGTCTTCTGTCTTCTTTTTGATGTGTTGTGATCCATTTTTCCTCACACCTTTCTTATGGTCTTATGTTTTGTGAAGAGAGATGAAATTCCCAAATTGTCATAACAAAAATCATCGATGGACCTAAACACCTTTCATTCTATAATATATATATATTTGTTTCGTTTTGATTCTTAACAGTGCTTACTACATTTGTTTAATCTGTTTTCAACCTTTTGTACTTATCTGTGTCATAATGTTTTGCCCACCTTCAAGTGTGTACCATGCTCGCAACTCTATTACTGAAACTTTGCGTCTGTGGAGAGGTGCAGAGGATGTTACTACTTATTCTATTATTAAATTAAATGACATTTATGCTGACAGCCCTGCCATTCTGGAGGTTTATGAATTTGAAATTGGGTCATGTCTCAATTTTCTTTCTCCTATATTGAGGTACATGAAGGAGACATTACTGCAATATGCCTATGACATGTACCCAAATCGCAGCTACCTTCGTTGTAGAACTTTTCGAAAAATTATGATTAGAGATAGCCTTTGTTTTTGGGTCTGCAAATACTATAAATAATAGATATTAAGCATGACTTCTACAGCTGCTGTTTTCGGAAGAGGGTGAATTGAAAAGATGCTCCATTCATTATGATCAGAACGGGAGATCAAAGGGAACAGCAGAAGTTGTGTTTATGAGACACTCTGATGCTTTATCAGCCATCAAGAAATACAACAATATGAGGCTTGATGGAAAACCTTTGGAAATTGAGCTCGTTGGAACTAGTAGTCCTGTTGTTGCCTCTCTTCGTCAAAATAACTTACTGGGAAGACCAAGTGATTCACTTCTAAGGTGTGAACATGGAAGCTGCTCCGTTACATGAATTCACATTATGTTCAATTTAGATATTGAGTAAATGGATATTTGTAATAAATAAGGGGTTAAACGTAGGCGGGGTTTGGATCACATTTCCTAACATGTTACCGTGGTGATTCCATGTAATTGTGATTAGACATGGTCAGGTTTATTCCTGCATGACCCTTTTCTTAAGTAGCTCTTATTGATTGTAAGTTCCGTACTACGTTTTTTTTGCAGCAAAGGAGAAAGAGTTGGAGGTAGGGGGTTTCACAATGACTTTGTACAGGGCTACATTCCAAGGGTCCGTGGAGAAGAGAAGGGATATATTCGAGAGTTATATTTAACAGATGTGGATGATGCTTTGGAGAGGCCACACCGCGTTCCGAGATGCCACGCAAAAGTAAAGAGCAATAATAGAAAAGTGACTGCTAAAGATCTTGATGATGATTTGGAGAGGTATCACCTAGAGGCTAAGCGGATAAAAGAACAAAATGGAAAGTCAGATAATCATTGATAGCCATATGAATAGTATTATGCCTAAATGGGTCAGAAAAGCATCGGATATAAACACAATAGTCATTTTGTTGCAAAATCTTACATCTGCTGTCTAGTTTAGTTTGTTGTTTGGACATATGTTTTTCGAAACACTACGGACACAGTTTGTTACGGGTCAGATTGGATTGACGAAATTAGAATTCAAACAAAATAGTATATCATCTTTCTTTGGATCCATAGTAAGCATCGCAATATTTTGACTTGAGTGAAACAAACCAACAAAGATGACAAGTAGGCTTAACAACCAGCATGTCTTGTAGTCCATAGGTTTGGATTACCTAAATGCATACTCTTAGCTTTGGATGGGTTTCTCGACTTCATAGGTCCTTGATGCAATCAACCTGTGACTCGTGTACAACTCGCACAATCCATGTTAAAATAAGTCAAAATTATTGTACACTAAATTTATTTTATGATATTTAGTCAAAGAGTAATACAATTGGGACTAGAGAGTAGTGTAGTGTACACTATTCATAAACCATTAAATGAATTAATAAACTAATAACATGTTAGTCTTGGTTTTTTCAGGCTGTGCTGAAAAATATCAAGCAAGGTTAAAAAGTAATTGTTTTCTTGAGAAGTACTAGTATTGTCCACTAGCACCATCTTGTTGAGAAATAATAAGATCAAGCAGTACTAATCTTGTCAACGAGTATCATTTTACTTAGAAATAATAAGTACTAGTCTTGTCAACGAGTATCATTTTACCTAGAAATAACAAATAAGGCCAAGCAGAGGAGTACCAAACAAAGCTTAGAATTATCAAGTTAGACTGAGAAATACCAAACAAAGTCTAGAATTATCAAGAAGGAGAAGTACCAATCTTACTGGTAAGTACTATGCAAAGACAAAGACACTTCGATATAATATTTATGTAACCAATGATATAATAATAAACATCTAAAACCAATCATTATGACTAAACAACAACTAAACCAAGATTAAAAATGACACAGATCTATCCCAAGGTTCATTCAAGTAAGGTCCATTAATAATAGTATAAACAGAAAACTATTCCAAGGTATTGGTCAGGGATACTATCACTGAACCGATGACTGTATCAGCACACTAATTTCAAGGTCAATGTATCTTTGCAGCTAACCCCACCTTCGGGACTGAGATCCAGAGATCAAAACCTTTGAAATTGGGACTGAGAAGCAATTGTGAACCAAAAACTTTCACATACCAAGATTAATGAGCAAGGAATACGTAATCTTATACAAATAATCTGTCTTATAATAAGAACAAGAATCAACATAAGTTTACATAGTGGCCAAAACTTTGCGTTAATTGCAAATATATTAAAAAAAATGAAACCAAGAAGGATTATGAGGGGTTGTTAGATCACAAACTGTCCTTCACAATCATTTCCATCACAAAGCCCGGTATTCTGTATAAATCATCTACATTAGTACATATTAATTTCTCAATTAATGTTACAGTTTTCGCAATAAATGTTGGATCAAAAGGGGGGGGAAAATAATAACATATTTACAGAAAATGGGAGCAACTTGAATGCCTCTAAAAGTAGACATCCCGTGATGCCCCTACCAAAGGATTTTGTTGGACCTGTGATTATATTGACAACGCACAAAATTGAGTTCTTCCTTTTTTTCCCATGAAAGGTCCTGTATGCCAGAGTAAAAAAAGAAAGCATAGAGGCAGCCTTCATGAATGAAAAAAAAAAAACTGAAGAAGGCTCGGTGGGAATCTATGGCCTGTACAAGAGACAATCTTATGTAGTTCTGCACACATTTTGGTTGGAAAGTAATGTACGCCCGCCAGCAACTGCATGCACACAAAATGATCATGTCAAAACACGTCACAAGTTTTTGAATATCAGAGTTTAGCTGCTGTATTGACATCTACTCAGGCCAGAGTACTAAAATCTCGACTAAAGACAAGAAGGCGTCAATATCCCAACAAAGCAGGAAAAAAATAAGAGAGGGTACGAACCTGGTGGCAGGCCAAGAATTTCAACAGTTGAGTCAAAATCAGGGACATTCAAATTTATCCCTTAACAGAACTCTGTCTTCCCCCAGTAGTTGAAATAATGGCAGATACAAGTATACAACATTGCACTCCAAACTAGTGATATCACTGAAGAGATACAGGAATTGATGCCATGCAGTATGTTTCCTAGTTCTCTTAATTACTTCTCAAAGTAATTAATTAATATTAAGAGTTCAATCAATTCCACTGGCTCTCTTTCTCTGGATACAATTGTACTCTGCAATGCTGACAATCAATCGCATTTATGTTGCAAGAATTAAGTATGCCCTGGATATGTATACGTATTTCAATCTGAGTAAATCCAACGACGGAAGTTTTTCCTCAGAACGAATAGCGACAATTCCTCAAACCAATGCAGATGTCCTACCCCGTATAATATAGCCTCCCAGAAAGTCATGCCTTGAAGATCACAGGTCAATCCCAAGATCATTTGCCAGTTGAAGTATGCCACACATTTGAAGATATGGATTCTCCAACAGTTTTTCATTGTTACTCTACATTGCAAAGACAACATTTGATAGTTTAAGCAACACAAAATATAAAATCCACCAAAAATATTGCAAGTGCACGGTTTCTTCTGTTCACCTTAGCAATATCTTTCGTACCCACAAAAGTGGCCTTTTTTACCATTTGTTCATGGCACATACTTTTGGGCGGGTGCAGTACGGAAATAAACCAACAAAAGGAAAAAAAAGGAACTAAACAACAAAGCTAGAGTCCTCTAATAGGACATTAAGTAGACCAGCAGGAGGGAAAGAAATGAGTTATTTGGTTCAAAAATTCTTGCGCCCTTAACATAGGTTCGTATCTATTTGAATCATTTGTTTCTATCTTTCTGGTTTTTCTTTAATGTATAATATCTAATATGTAGAATATCTAATACTAATATTATTTTTATGTAATCTATTATTTTCTTGATTGTTTTAATATTGTTAAAAATGTAAATTAAACAAAAGCAACAAAAGCATATTAAATACTGAATGATTAAATTAATAAGTCTTTTCATTCCAATTTTTCATTTTACAAAAGTGCGTTTTTTATATTATATTGACATGTACATGTAAGCTTATTAATATAGAAATTATATATTAAATAACCAATGTGGATGATATCAATTTTTTTGAGATAACATTTTACTTGAGATATTAATACCCTCAATGTATATTACCTAATTTCTGAGCGAATTAACATGTTAGTAATTATTTATATTAATATACATTGAGGTAATAATGTGTACATTAAATAATAAGGATGATATTAATATTGAATAACCAATATACTTGAGATAACATTAAGATTTAGATTATTACCACTATTTTTTTTAATTCGTTATAATAATAATTTTAATAATTTCAAAAGACAAATTATAATTTTAATAACTAGTACAAGCACTAGTAAACCCATTCCGGTATGACCACTAGCATAGCAGGACTAACAATAAATGAATAACCCTAATGACTTTTACAAGCATGGTTTCAATATCTCGTCTTTTAGCCTAATTTTCCACTGCAACTGGAACTTCGAAATCCTGATTGTTACCATTTTTTTTTTGGGTTTCATTAACATAATCATGAGAATTATATAAACGACAGAATTTGGATATAAAGGTCATCGAATGTAAGATTAAAATTGAATCTCAGCTTTACTACTAGTATGGACTTGAACCAACTCAGTATGAAAAATGGAGGTACCTGTTGAGCCTTCACAACAAGATTCTGAAGCATGAATTGATATTTCTCTGGCTTCTCAGTCATCATTCGCTGCAGCAACGAGAAATTATTAGAAAAGATGATACACACACATATATATTTTATATATATATATATATATATATATATGGAACCAACACCAAAAATCAATTAAAATCCATGCCTTCAGAAGAAAAGCAGAAGAATAATATGCCACTCTTGAATCTGTGTCATCCAAAAGTACCCTGCAAGATGCAAGAAATTTCATGCTTTATATGTCAGTGTATAAAGATGATACAGTAAGAAAGCCAACAAATTCAGAAAGAGTAAAGTTAGGAATCACCTAAAGAATTGTTCCTGACCAACCTCCTGGAAAGCAACAGGATCTGCTGTGCATTTACCAATAAGTAGTAGCAGAAGTGTGGCCCGAATATCAGATGTAGCACCGGGCAGGTTTCCTCTTCCTTTACTTCCAACAGCAACACCCAATGCAATATCATCCGTTGCTGCTCCAGCCAATTGAATAAGTGGCCAATATAGTATGGCAGCAGGAACACGTGCAATTAATTGCATTGGGACAATGGCTCGTCCTTGGGAAAGTGCTGCCATTGATGCAGTCTCATGATCCAGGTGGTAGTTGTTATGATAGGTGGATCTCCTATTAGCTTCCTCCTTGTGTTCATCCCTGTGGAAAGTATCTTGCCTGACAACATGATTAGCTCTATCAAACCTTTTACTTACATTAGTGTGATTTAAATTTCTGCCATGGTGAACATCATCTCCAAAGGGCAGAGCTGCAGTTGGAGGAACTCTTAGGCACAATTGGGAGAATAATATGTCACACATCTGTTTAGAAAAACAGAGAAAAGTATTCAGCACATAGGGTGAAAAATGATAGATCAAGCAATACCTAAATAGAAGCCACAACATAAAACAAAATACAAATTCTCCAAACATTTGTTTAAAGGAATAACATAAACAATATTTCTATAAAAAATACTATTCTTAAATATAAATCTGCAACAATATCAACAATTTTTTCGGCTAGAACATTGTCTGCAATTGTAGAAATTTAATTTACTACAGAAATCTTCACCACTCAGAAAATAAACCATTCTAGATCATATAACAAAATTCATGCTCCATAAGTAGTTTACAGATAAACAAGGCATGACTAAAAGTTCCTTAGCAAATCCTAAAACAAACTTGAATGGATTAGAACATGCAGACTTGTTAACTACATTTTTCAAAGTCAGTGCCGATTGCAAGTAATGTGAATGTCATACACAAGATACAAGAAGGATGGTTAAGATGGAAAAAAGACATCAGGGGTTACTTGCAAATTATCAAATTTTCTACAAATCTCAATAAAATGTACCCCATACCTCCAGACATTTGTATATTCTATGGTAGAGGATGCTAAGCTTTAAGGGAGCAATAAGACAAATGTGGGAGTAGCATAAATGAAGAAGGATGGATCACTAAAGGATGCAATACAAAACGATAGTATATGAAGAGATACTGGTGTGACATTAATTGAGGAAAAGATAAAAATAACAGTTAAGGTGGTTTAGACACATGCAGAGAATACTATTGGAAGAAGCACTAATAAGGGGAGTAACTGTATTTAGTCTCGTGAAAAAAGAGAGACCAAGGAGGCAATCTGATTAAGTTATTAAAAAAGCGATCTCAGAGTTAATATCTCCGAAGAGTTAGAATCTCTGACCAATACTAATGGTATCAAGTCAAGTGGCCCATGCAACTGACTTCACCTAGGGGGATCAGGTTTCTGTTACTTTGTAGTGTGGATTGCAACGCTTTTACAGACAGGTAATGTTACAACATGAGCATATTATAAAAAAGTCGAGTTCAATGAAAATTACTTTCAGAATATTAATGCGATCTGTCTCATTTTTCTGAAACACCAAAGACAAAGCTCCACTCATTATGTCAATCACTGCATTGGCTTTCTCGAGATGCCAATCCCTCTTCCCATAACCCTGATCTCTGCTGCTTGATTGTTGCATTTCATGCTCATCTAATAAAAATTTGCATCTCATGAGAAGCCTTTCAAGGACATACAAAAATCCCCATCTAATATAGTTGTATTTAGACTTTAGAAGGCCACACAAAAGTAAAATAGGCAAAGGAACATCTGAGGTATTGAAAGAATCTTGAGTTCCAGCTTGAGCAATTTTCTGCTGGAAGTATGTGATACTTGACCATATATTTCCATCTCTTTCTCCATTAATTTCGGAAATAAGCAGATCACCTAACCAGATATACCCATTTTGACGATAAGAAATTCTTTCAGAATGAAGAAGAGAATGTAAAGTGGACCATGAGTGCTTTGCCTGCAAACCAATGCCATTTCTCAGAACCACACCTTCTACGTTCTCCAGAAACTTGAGAGATTTGGTTATCTGATTCATATGAGAGAACTCTTTGTCCAAATGAGTGAATGTACTTATTACAGCATCAAATTTTTCCGCTACAACTTCTAGTAGCTGCAAATATTTAAAAGAAACCAACAATAAACAAAACGAATATCTAGAAATCAAATAAGACTTATTCTAAGCCAAATATTTGAAGAAACATATTAAAACTAAAAGTGACAATAACTTCATAATCTTTAATAAAGGGTATAATGAATGCAAAACGAAACTATAACTGAACTAAACCAGTGAATCCTGATATTATGTAATGAAAAAGAGCAAACCGTAAATTAAATGCATATGCAGCTCAGTGAAAGTAATAAATCAGCCATTTACACTTGCAACCAAGGAAAGAGAATAACAGAATAGTATAGATTATCTTTAACCTTTAACGGAGAAAACAAATACATCTTTAATTTTGGCTACCAAAAACATCCTCCCGCAAATTATAAGATTCAATTGAGCTAAGCGATCAACTGAACAAGAATTTAGCTTATGACTATAATTTGTGTGATTAAAGAAACTCCCACAATATTGAAGATGTCATAAAAATATAAATAAATTTATGATTAAATATGTTCTTAATCTCTGAATTGACACAAAATTGGAATTAGTCCATATCTGAAACTTTATACATTTTGATCCCTAAACTTTAAAGATGAATGAAAATAGTCCTTTTAATTCAATTACGTCAAAGCTTTTTTACATTTCAAACATGTTTCAGGCTAGCATTTGAGTTGTTTATTTTATTTGAGACATTTTCATTTCAATGTCAGTTAAGAAACACGTTTGATACGTAAAAAAAAATAACGTGATTAGATTAAAAAAAGACTATTTCCATTATTTTTTAAAGTTTGGAGACCAAAATATATTAAAGTTTCAAACAGGAACCAATTCAATTTTTTTTAAGGTTTAGGAACTAAAAAGATACTTAATCCATAAATTTAATGTCTAAGACAAAAGGGTAAATAAAATTATATTTACTGGAAATTTACGTTTTACAATTTGTAATCTTGTGTTTCTGGTAGAAAAGTTGTTTCTGTTTGATGAAGGTATTGCAAATGCTTGTGTACAAATCCATGAGAAGCACTAGACAAACTGTTTCATATACTTTCTCCGTAGTCCAAATCGTTAAATGATTACCTGCTTTACAAACTAATCCAAGTTGAAACATTTTTCCTCTGTGTTAACAAGAAAAACCAATCTTGCAGGTTTGTTACATTTAAAAAAACATTCAGATTTATTATGTCCGCCAAGGGGAAGCAGAATAGAGACGCTCACTAGAATCATGAAAAGGAATAACCCTTAAACTATCAAAACAAGAGATAAGAAAAGATGAATATAGAAGTACCATATTTAGTCGTTCACTATTGGGATATCTGGACAGTGCTGATGCAATCGATCTTCTCAGAATCTCTCCAATGCCTTCTACCCCAAGTTTAACAGAAATATAAAATGCCTCAGGTGCATTTGTTTGAGCAAGTAGAGCAGCAAGAGGTTGGATCTCATCATCACTATATTCATTGACTCCAGAAGCAAAGCATGTTTCATTTATTTGATGCAGAATGTAATCAAAAAGCACTGAATACAAATTTTTCCTCTCTTCTCTTGAGCTTGCTAGGGAATACTGCACGCAACAAACCAAAAAGCAAGAAACTTACACTGTAAATAAGACCTTGATCAACATTTTATTCCATTGCACAAAACTAAAAAACAGGAATCTTACGACCAAATAAAATGAAAAATCTGTACTGGACCCATTAATCAATCACAATAACAAAAGTCTTATTCCATATGGGCTCTCTTTATATACAAGCTATAAGTGCTTTGGGAGCTTCTCCACAAGAAATATAGGTTTTTTTCTTTTTCTTTTTCTAGTTGAGATGCCCTCTTCTAAGTTTGTATCCAGACAGGCTGTAGGATCAACCAATCACAATCCTAATGACAAATTGATGAAAGCTTAAAAGTCCCCAAATCAAGCAATACGACAATGACTAAATGTGTCCAGCTCATTGCAGTCATTAGCTGAAGCCCACAACCATCAGAGGATGTGGAAACATCAGCTCCAGATTCTAGAAAAATCATTTACCATTAAGTTTTTGTGCAGGACAGACCAATTTTCACAGAAAATAATTTCTTTTTGCGTAGAGGTCTTGTCCTGAAAATTATGTCTTGGTCTATTATCATTTATAAGTTGTACCAAAAATCAGACTTCTTAAGCAATACTTTTTCTAGTGGTGATTACCTTGCATCTGCGTTTTCACAATCACATATCTTTCTGTGCCATTAATTCATCATGTCAACCAACCTCACTCCCGTTAAGGTTAAATTTGGAGATCCAACGGCCATATGTGTCACGATCTTTATCTCTAGTTTTTTCAAAATCATTTTACTTATAACTCTTTGATACTCTTTCACAGTCCTAAAACCAATTACATGATCTGGAGCAGGCAACTACACCATTTCCAATACTAGTTTTGTTATTTCAACATAATGGATGCGTTGAAAATACTGCAAAATAATGAACATCATAGATCACGCACAATATACTTGTTTTTCTACAGATTGAAAAGTGACAATTAATTTAAGTGGTCAACTAACAAGATAACATGTTGGGCCTTATTTATGCAGCATGGATACAATAATTATACACAGCAGTACTGTTGGTAAAAAGGGGGAAGGTATCAGTGATAATAAACTCAATTGGAAAAAAGATATGCTCACCTCAATAAAAATAAATTGAACTCCTCCGATCAGATCAAGTTGATCCACAAGAAACTTTGGTTTGCCGGGTACAGATGCAGCAACTTCAGGAACTTCATAAAACATATTGGTTAACATGGAAATAAGCTTACAGTGAACTAATTCTGCCCAAGAGTTCTCCCTGCTGATTCTTACAAGTGCCTTCAGAACCTATCAGTAGATTGGACGTAACTAAATCAGACGGTTATATCATAATGACATACAGAGCATTACCAATACACAACAAAGCAGTAAGCAAATAGCACCTAGGGTTTACAAATTCCTGTGTTAAGAATTATTTCATGGCTGGCATGTTTAAAACCATATAGCTTGCACACAGAAGTGCCCAAATGGGAAAAAACTGTATTTATGGAAAACAAAAAAGTACCGAATAACTAAAGAACATCTAGATTACAGTAACCAAAGTACTACAACCTTATAGTTTGTTAGTTTTAGTTCCTCATAGAAATTCTAAAACATAACATTAAGTTGAAAGCTACTCAACAACTCCAGACAAACAGAGCTGATGCCAGTTAGGTACGTTCACCTAAACCTAAACAGTGAAGATTTTCAAGCGTTCAACCTTACCAGAATCATTCTGGGGGTTTAAAATACAAACATATACGGCAACTGTTCAACCAAGGAGATGATAGTGTGACTGATACCGAGACACCATAAATTGGTGATGGTAATGAAAAAAATTGAGAGAAATATCAGATGTACTGGAACAGAAGATGGTAAAACAAGTTTCCACTTTAAAAGATTGGTTCTGATGATGACAAAAATTGAGAAAAATACCAGATGTGCTGGAACATCAAATGGAAAAACAAGTTTCCCCTTTAAAAGGGGGGATAGATAGTGAGGAAGCCATAAATGGAAAAATGAATGACAGAGAAAATCAAAGTAAGACAATGAAGACGCATATTCTGGGATAGCAACTATGAGAAAACTAGTATCAATCACTTGTTCCCAATAGATGGCTATGGCTCATAACAAGGAACAAAGGGAACGAAAGAAATAAGGTGGCATGAGAATATGAAAGTAAAAGGGGCAGGTGACAAAGAAGAGGTGTAGAGAAGAAAGTTGACATTTATAAGAATAGCATTAGTGAAATGCTCTCCTTGCAATACAACCACAAAAAACATTAGTTTTCAGCTCTAAAAGCAGCGGCATGACCTTTTGGTTTAAAAAGATGTTTGAAACAGGCTCGGCTTCCTTCTTTGACACTATTTTTATTTTTATCTAGTTTAGTCTGAAAAATATTAATTCTTAATCTTTTACTTGTTTTTTGCTTAATAAAATATTCCACATCACCATTCTTCCACTCCCTTAAATAGAAGACTATAGATCTAAATTAAATTACAAAGTTCAATAATTGGCAAGCATCCTCTCCCCTGACACCCTGTCCAACCTCCCATAAAAGAAGAAAAATATTTAGCCAGCAGAATGTGCTATGAAATAAAAATGAAATTTCCATGAATTACAAGTAGAATCAAATAGGAGAGGAGGGAATTATTTCTCACCCTTATGTCAAGCCCTACTAAACGGTTTCTCCAGATCTTTCCTCTATCACAAACAAAATACAGCAAACAGCTGAGAGCAGATGCCCAAACAGATTCATCCTTTTCTTCAGACTGTATGAAGCAATCGATCAGCATAAATGATAATTTATGAGAACAGCATGATTAAACAATGGAAAAAGCAGATAGACAGATAACATAATTATCTTAAGAACATTCATATGAAATAGATGATAAAAACGTTTTCTTTATCAACCTCAGCTGAAACAGTAATGCAAACCCACTCCAATACGTGAACACTACCTCAAAAATATCTTTTTCTAGATATTAGAAACGGTGATTATTTCAACAGTATTCCACTACCTTACAAGTATATCAAGCATTAGGTACCATCAGTGACTACAACAATTACCCTTTAATTTATTCCACATTCAAAAGAGTTAGGCCCCAAGTTATACTCTACAAATTTAAAAGATACTGACTAGAACATCTTCAGGTGATATTATCTAGTTAGAATGTGAACAAGATGGAAGAACTAACCAATTGCACATGTGAGTTCAGAGAATTTAAATGCTCGTATATTTCGTTAATGCAGTTATCCTGACAATTTAGTATTCTAAAGGGACATGTACATGACAGTGGATCCCTCTGTACAATGTCTTCTGCCTACATCTTACAAGTATTACGAATGTAAGCATCCAAATCCAAATTTATATTATAAGGCACTAGAGTACAAGATCATATAAGCTTTTACATATACTTCTATGCAATATTGAACAAAAACAGTTTCTTGATGTGTATCTGTGTGAACGTGGTTATGAATGTATCTATCATACTTTAAAAGTCTACCTTTGAATGTACTATAATGTCATCATTGAATTCAGAAGTAGAACTTAATTGTTCAGATGGAAAAAACATCTAGAAACATTTGACAAATCTGATAAAAAAAGTTTTATTTCTTAACATACCAAATATTCTATAACACAGCACCTGATAATCCAATTGGTGCTCTATGCACTTCCTAGCACATGCTAATATCACAACTAATCCATCTAGAATAGCTATCTAACTCTTAAAACATAAACTAATAAAAAAAAATTCCCAATCTCAATAATGGCAATAAAACGATGTAAACTTGTCTTGTATTCTTATATTTTCAATCCATTAAAAAAAAATGTCGCATCCTAACTGTAGTTCCAACAGAAACTCATCAACACCACGTCATTTACACATAAATTAGTATATTGTGACAAGTGTCAGAGATAATATTGACACCAGTCGACAGATGATCCCAGCCAAAAAAAAAAAATATTTAGAAACAAGTAATGGTTATGTTCGACAATTTCATTTTCTGCCCAATGATACCTGAACAAGAAGAAGTAGTATCTCATACAGAATATTTAAAATCCAAGACTCAAATTTATCAATTGCAGAGCCCGAATCTGACTTATTCTGAGAACTTGCTTTTGTGCTTCCTGGCACCATAACTTGAGTGTCACTGTCATAATAGGATTCTTGAGAATATTCTTCTTCTATAGTAGAAGCATCATTAGCAACTATCGGTTCTAGGAGATGTGCATGAACCCCAAGGTTTAGAATTAAATCAAAAACACGAACCCTGCATGCAGTATTAGAACTAAGCATCTCCTGAAAGTTGCAATTCAAATAAATTAGTACCCGAAAATATTACAGATAGCATAGCATAACAGAAAAAAGTCTTTTATTTATGCATCACCTCAAGCATAGAAAGAATGAGCGGAGCAGCGGTCTGAGAATTTAAAACATACCTGGAAAATAATATCTGTGATCATTACGCATAATTGGCTTGCAGAGAAGTGTAAAACGATAGAAATATGAAATAAAATAGTTGCCAGAAAATTAATCTGTGGCTAAGCAATCTGGCACTCAACACTATAATTCTACCCAACATGAAAAGCATATAAGTTTTGAAATACTACATAGCCATATCTCAACAATGCTTTTACATCAGTGTAAATTGGCAATTGGTTATCTAATAAAATGGACAACCGCAAAAAATACCAGTCAAAAAGTTATATTCGCACACCTCTATAAAACCATCCCTGCTTTCTGTAAAACTTTCAAAAGAACAATAGTTCCTTCAACTGTGAATGGCAACAAATTTTCAACGAGATTTGTGGAGAATATCCAATGTTATCTGTTTCACGGCCGACCTACAATTTACTGTGTCTATTTTCTTCTCTATATACATGCACAACTAGCTAAAACAGATTCTAAGCATGGCGTTCATTAAATCAGAGCCAAATTGAAAGAATTTCTGGCTGCTATTTGGGATATATTTTTACTTGCAGAATGGGGACCACCTTCAATAAAATAAATATTTCATAACATTTTTCTTCAATTTTGCAATATCAAACCCTCGTATTCTCTACTTCAAAAACTAATTCAACTCATACTAGTTTCCATTATGAGAAAATGAAACTTACAAAAAATTAACATTTTAATAATAGAAATCAGGAATATACAATAAAACTAAGAAATATTATTCAGGACTAAACGGTTGGTAACCAGAAAGGAATAAAACATAAAAAAGACAACAGTTAATTGAAACATACATGTCAATAACTAGTTTAATAAGGACGCTCACAGCCACATCCGATGATGGTTTGCCGCTGTTATTATTTAGTCTAGTTGAGGCTCTGACAATATTGGCATTTGGGATAGAAACCTCTG
The DNA here is from genome assembly GCA_036885675.1 of Vigna mungo. Lineage (NCBI taxonomy): Eukaryota > Viridiplantae > Streptophyta > Magnoliopsida > Fabales > Fabaceae > Vigna > Vigna mungo. The sequence continues at coordinate 12,447,347 of CP144695.1, forward strand.
CACGAACTGCGGCTATAACATCATGTACCTCAGTAGTGTTCAATCGCAGAGGTTGTTGCTCACTGGTCGGCAGAAGAGAACATTTTGTGAGATGTAGAAACACATAAATAAACTATTAACAAGAAGACTATGATAAAAAAATACCAGCTTTGTCAATTCCCATGATCAACTAGCAAATATATTCACTAAATCACTAAGGGGTAATTGGATTAACCACATATGTAACAAGCTTGGTGTATATGGCCAATATGCTCCAACTTAAAGGAGAGTGTTCGAATGTAGATATGTTAGAATCCTATAGATAAAGTTATTGTTCATATTAGAATCAATTAGATTGATTCTACATTTATACTATTAGCCCAAAACGGGGTTTCTGAATATTCTGTAATTATGTTTTCTCCCATATAAATTGAATAGCTCCATTGTGGTCTAAATAAATGGAATTCGCCAGAGGCCTTCTCAGGTTCTCTCTTCTCAACAAAGAGATTCAACTTGCATGAGAATCCCTGTTGATCATCTGCTCACAATTCTAAACTAGTGGCTTAATTTTCTGCACTTTAAAAAGCATGCCACTTTAGCAATCTACCCAAAAGGATCACAACCATCAAAGGGGTTAATCCCATTTTTCTTGCCCAAGATAGAATCTCTGGACCACCACACTCTAACCCACTACCATATCAGTCTCAAGATGCTTGGACGATTGGGGGTTGAGCCTCCTCCTAAAAAAGTTCCTCATCTGCGGTGTTCTCCTATCCTCCCGTTCTATGCCTTAGTTCTGCATCCATCTCTGCAAGTTGTTCTATAAAGGGTTATAAACAGCATGCTATAGTGGCAGAGAGGCCCTTGGCATTAAAGTCAGTGCCGAAGTAGAACAGTTAAGTGCAGCAACTGTTGCAGAAGGAATAACTACACTACAATATTTTAGGGATTTCATTTACCAAATAAATTCCTGGCTTACAATATCTCTCCTTGCCCTCGATTCTCCCTTGTCTATTTTCAAGCAGTCAAAACTGCCTGTTCTACAGTGATTTCCACTGTTTATAATTCTCTGAATGCCTACTTCGATCTTTACTTCCCCCCAACTTATTTACTTAACAGCTCTAACTATTCCTGACAGTTTTCCCTTCAATTCTGTCATCAGTGTGTAAACTTATAGACAATAAGAAATTGAAAGTGTAAATCATCAATAATGGCACCAAAACTAACAGAGCTCAATAAACAAGTACAAACCATACATACTAATGTAAATATTTGACTTAAGGAAACTTAAGAAGCTTTAGGATGAAGTAATAATTACTTTGAAAGAAGTGACATATTAAATAATTACATTTTTCCGAATCTAAATTGGAAAGCAATGATAGCATTTTCCCTTGCAACGAAAGACCGGGTTAAAATTTATTTTATGGCATGCATATTCAGATATGGTAAAATCAGGCTCAAACATTTGTTGTCCAATTCCTCTGAATATTCTCCAGAGTCAAATGATCTAAACCTGTAATGACGATACTGGAAAAGCTGTCGAGTTCTGGGACGGAAAGTAATCACAGGAAAATCCTCCCTGTAGAAATGGAAGTGTTCAGAACAGCAAATCAAATCATGAAAAGCATTGCTGCATATCAAAGTAGTGAAAAAGAAAAAAAAACATATCTTTTACACATCTTGTGGATAAAAGGAATATCAAACTGTATAAGACCAATTCAAATACTTATCACATAATTTTGCCCATACAACTAGCATGATAATTCACATAACATCACAGTCCTTGTTGAAATGGTGATAATGAACCAAGGAGAACCACCCAAAGTATTGCATAAAGATCTTATGCATGACTACAGAAAAGGTGTATATTAAAAAAAATATACAACGAAGAGAGAAAGAACAAGGGTACGAGAAACAGAATGAGTACAGAAAAAGTACAAAGAGAAAACCTGAACTGACAAAACTAATTCAACACAACTCACACAAACCAATTAGTTAATCAACAGGACATGACAATCCATTTGTCTTTTGAAGGCTAATCTAAAATTCTAGAAACCACTGCTTTTAAATAAAATATTATGAAGGTAATAGTTCAAATTTTCTAATATAATATTTGGCTAAAAACAACAAATTATGAAAGATTTGGCATGTCATGAACTCATAAAGAAAGTGAGAAAGAAAAATATCAGTGCAAGTTCATATAAGAACATGCCATATCTGACGAGAGCCAGGTTTTATGCGCTTGGATGCTGTTATCGCTCTCAAATGGGGGCGAGCAGAATCGGAATCAGTAATTGGTGTTACGGGGGAAGACTGCAATAGCTGATCCAGGTAAGGCATATCATCAGTTCCAAAAAATTTCCATGGCTGCCCTTTCATCTTAGATTCAATGTCTCCTACAAGTAGAGCTGCTGCACCTATTTCTAAGAAGCTATGTGATGTCATGTCTTGAGAATTCACGGCACGGTCACTGCATTAACACATGTTAATTAACAAAGTTAATTTCTGAAACACTAGAAGATAATTGAAAATTACAGTGGCCACAAACAAGACACCTAAACCAGTATAAAGCACAGATTATTACTTTTCAGCGCCTATAGATGACATTGGTTCCTCAAGCCAGCGCCATTTCAGAACATCACCTGCGATGAACCCTAGTTCATCCATTTCATCAGCTTTTTCAATTTTCGATAACCTTGAAATGGACAGAGAACTTGAATCCTTCTCTAGTTGTTCTTGAACACTTGTGGAACTTTGTGTTTCTTGAATACTTGCAGGAGTTAACTGGGAATTGAAGGATTTACTCAGCAATGATGACAATGACGGCAGTGACTGTCCGGATGAAGGTGGTCCAGCAAATGAAGCTGGTTGGAAAAGCCGTTTAGGAATGTGTTGAGACACTAATGAACGAACATAACTTAGTGACTTTACAAGTGCCTCGGAAGCAAAGGTAGATACAGGTAAAGGAGATGTGTTTATGGATGTTATTGATACACCAGATTGATGACTCAAAACTCGTGACCACGGCTGAGCTGGGTTAATATCACATTCAGCAATTATTGTTGAACAAAAACGATCTATCTGAAGTAATGTCTCCTCACTTGGTTTGTATCTGTAGTAATAAGTTGTGAGTACTTAATGTGCAAATAGCAACTATAACAAGATTGTATATTGTCCAAGAAGCAGTCAAATAAGGAAAGATACAAATTGCATGTTTCAGATACTCTATGAATCTGAGTAAACAGCATTCAGATAATGAATATGAGATCATTTAAACGACAAAGAAAATTAACATAATCCTAAAAAAGTTTCACTAACCTCTTCCCCTGCCTGAGAACAAAGAAGTTTTGTTACTAAGACAATGATTAATACAGGGAACAATGAATTCCAGGACCAGAAAGCCAACCTATCCCCGTCCAACAAAAAACGTGCATGCTATTTCTTTCTTCCTAGACTCTGCACATTTGGTTTCTTCTGAGAGGGCACTTTGTCATCATTTCTGTACTTTGTTATATTCAATTACACAAGGAAGCTATTTGCCTAAATGCAATTTTGTGCTTTTATCCCACAAAAAATGGAAAACGAACCTAACTGCCTAATTTTCAATAGAATTTAAGTGCCACTCGTTTTGGGAAGTGAGAGACCATTTGACCTTTGGATTAGCTTATTCTTCTTTCATGAGTATGAGAAAAGCTGATAATCAAATTCTTCAAGAATCAGACTGAAAAGCTAGTTTGAGTTTGAAATAATCAAAATCCAGCAAACACTAATTTAACAAATAATGATATAGGCATTGCCATGTCTTAAGAAACAGATAGCTAGAACATATTAATCTTGACACATGAGAATCTATCATATTATTCTATTAGTTGATTATTCTGAGTTCTTTAATGTAAATACATTCGAAACTTTAATGCACATCAGAACAGTAAATTTTGAAATAATCCTTTTTCCCAAATTTGAGACATCTTACTGTAGAATGTAACGAAGAAACAAGATAACATTGTGCTCAGGCACTTTTGTTGGTACCTCTAATTATCAACTAATAATCATCTTTGTTTTTTAATAAATGGACTTTATTGACAGAGTTTACATCACTGTTCTGCATGTAAGATTGGTAAAACAATACACTTCTTCCAATAAAGTACTCTAGGAGTAGAAGTTCAAATTCAGCATAAAGCATACAAAACAGACAATATAACGATCACTTTTTGGCATTGATTAAAACACCTACCAATACTCTACTCTTTTTGGCATTTTATCTAACATAAAGATTGACATAAAATTGTGTAAGTAAATTCATATATTGAAATAAGTAACATTGTAGCAAAATGAGGTGCAAGTCCATGAAATGAGGATGGAAGACACTAGACTAGAGTAATAGATAATGTCCCGAAAATCGAAATCTAGTAAACCGTTGAGTTTTGACTTATTTAAGTAACTGAAAACATACCTTAGGAGATACCGCTTCAGAAGTGCCACACACCTTGTGACTACGGCAGGACTGACAGAAAATATCAAAGTTAGAAACTGCTGGAATTTGAAATGGTCTAACAGAAAAGGGCAATAAGGAAATACAAACAATATTTGAGGTTCCTAACTGACGGAAGTACACAATAAGCAACAGTATAATCAGCTTGGCTGAGCAAAATTCTAGTACAAAGTCAAATACAGTAGTTCGACTGTGGGAAACACTAAAAAATTCATAACAAAAAGGAACTAGATCTTAGATGAATTGAAAGGAAAATCAGGTCCAATAGCAGAACAAAACGACAAGTAGACAAGAGAAGGGAAATCCTTTATATACATACATACATACATACATACATACATACATACATACATATATATATACATACATATATATATACATACATATATATATATATATATATGATTGTTCACCATCCACATGAACAGAGGCGCATTACCTTCTTAACCAAGAAAAAAAAAATACTCAGGTACTACAAAATAGAAATTATAAGGATGTACTCCACCTTTCATCCAAAAAATTAGTGCACTTCGTGCATGACATTATACTAAGTACATAGCAAGACATTTATAGAGATATGTTCTTAACAAATCTGGAAAGCATCACCAACTACCTCATGGGATAAATAAATGTAACAATTACCTGCGCTCCCTCTCAGCAATAGTATGTTCCAGAATTGCATTATAAGCCAAGTCTGTGGCTGCAGGGGCCTTCAGATAGTCCTGAAATCATATACTTAAGCTATAAAATAAAAATAAATTGGTAAAGTTTAGAATTTGGTTACTGTATATCAAATACAATGGTACAATAATTTGCATTCTAATGGAATTTAGTAACGAGGTGACAGTTATGCATGGCATTAAAATCTGGTAAGATTTTAAGAAACAACATTATGTTGAAGTTGGTGAGGAACCCCAATAATAGGAACCTGGTGCTTGACTAATCACCCTACATGTACAAATAATTGACTTAATGTCGATAACAATCATATTTGTTGCATAAAATATATGTTAGTAACTTTAGTACAGATAGTACAATAAATGCAAAAAAAGTATTGAATGTTACATCAGCATTACAACATTGGCAGTAAATATTGAAATTTTCCCCGCTGATACACAGCCTGCATCATGAGTTGAAAACAAAACAAGAATACTCATTATTTTCAGACACGGAACACAGCATTACTCGGCTGTTTAGAATCATTAACTTACACGGAACACAATCAAGAAAAAAACTCAGCATCATACACACACATAAATGCATGTATGTATGCATGCATATTATAAGTATATAACGAAAAAAAAAATGACCATTACATCAAATAAGAACTCCACACAGAGTACTTTTAAAACTTATCGCAGACATGCACAGCATTACTCAATCATCTAAAATCATTAGCAGACAAACAACAAATTTAAGGAAAGACTTCAAATATCACGTTGATAAAGACGCAATGATCACACTAATTAAGAAAACCATATCTTCCACCCTTAAGAGCCTGCACTTTAAAAATTAAAGACGGCAGTAGCAGTTAACTAATTTCCATAACTTCGCACAGGGAGTTGCCATGGTGCCTATCAAGATGGGTATGGCAAGCCAAGAAGACTTCTCAAGCAATTACTGAATACTAATTATATAATTAATGCAAAGAAAATATTAAATTCTTGACAAGAAGATAAAAGAATTAACAAAGGGGGTAATAGGTCACTAATTTAGCTTATCAAGTAACTTACTTTAACTAATGCATAATTTTAACTGAAAGAAGTTTAACTCATTTTACTTTGTTTTATTTTTCTTCCTATCTACCCAAAAGTTTATCCAAAATCCCAAAAGAACATAAATATAAGTAGAAACCTTGTATGCTAAATAGGTAGCATGCCCAGTCAGAAAGAGTGTGTACAGAAGTAATACCCCTTCCCACAAGTGAACCTAAAACCAGCCACACAACATTGACCAAATTACCCCTCCTCCAGCTCAGTAACAAGATTCGTATTCAGCTGAGTACGTAAAAAAAGCCTATACGATCCCACTTTCTTCCCCAACCGCGAGGATAAATAACTTCCTATTTTTACATGATAACAGAAGTAAAAAAAAATGGTAACTAACGTCTAATTTTTTAAAAATAATAATTTATAATAAAAAATAATTTCCAGCAACGGTGTCGTGCGAAATTCATTTTCCACATCCAGTGCAACACGAATCACGAAGCGTAAACGAAGAAGAGAGATACCTGAAGAGTTCTTGAAGGTTCGTTAGAGGGAGAGAGTGTAGAGGAGAGGCAATCGGCTACTGCTCGCCGCAAGGGTTCCGGCAGCTTCTTAACGCCGGAGGATCTCAAGCGCGAAACCCCGATTAACTGCTGCGGCGGACGCGAGGGACTGAAGCTGGAAGACATTATCGGATTCGGCTTGATTGGATTCGGAATCAGCGTCAGCGGAGACGAATCTGGAAGCGCCTTCGCAAAGAATTGCACATTTGATTTCGATTGAACGATTCTCGAATCAGAGAATGAACGAAGGAGAGATTGCACAAGTGCGTCGTCTTCGTCTTCGTCGTTGTGTTGTTTTAGTGAGTGCGTTTCGGTTTTGAGATTTGAGAAAGAAAAAAAAGGGGAAAATAAAATAAAATTCTTAATTTTCGCGAGTGTTGTATTAGCTGTACGTAGCGCCGTAGTTTTATGAACACAACACTTGTGACTGAGCTGGCATGCGCTAAACACTCTCTCTCTCTCTATATATATTATTATTAAATAAATATTTTTTTTTTCTCTATTATTTTCTGTATGTTCCGTTTCAATTTCAAATCTCTCTTCCTTCTAGGGTTTTTTTTTTCTCCTATAGTGCCACCTCCATTTTCATAGTTTTAGTTATTTAAAGCTCATATACACAAACTAAGAAATCCTTAATTAAAGCAAATTTTCTTATATTTAAATTAAAATACTTTTAAATAGAAGTATCAATTAAGTTTTAAAATGCTGAATTTGAGAAAAAATAGAAATTGAATGAAAATTTAAGAAAAATAGGCACACTAGTGATTTTATTCAGACGGTTTAATCATTTTATATAAATAAAAATTATTTTAAAATCATTTTGTCAGCGTGGAACTAGAAAATTAGTAATTTAACAACAAAAACTTCGTTGTCAGTACTATGTACTCTCTTTGTTCTTACATTAACTTGATTAATTAGAAGTTAAAAGGTTAATTAGTTTTATTAATGACATTAAATTTACTAGTAATTTATATTAAATTTTCCAAACTGTTTTGAAATTATTAGACTCGTGTCTCATTCGTTTGATTTAACTAATTATTATGAAAAGGAAATGATGGTTACGTGTTTCGTTTATTAGTTAACTATTTTTTATAACTGGTGTTTAAGTTTTAATTAATTAAAAATATTTAATACTCTTTAACCTTTGCAATTTAATTTATAAAAAAAATGTAGGTTTCAGGTACGAAATATCTCAACTTAATTTAAAGTCTAATAAATGGCATTTATAATTCACTCAAGATTTGACATGTATAGATAAAATTAAAATTCATTAAATGTAACTAATGAGTTTTTAAGAATTCATTTTTCTGCTCATAGAAACAGTAATAGAAGCATGACAAATATTAAATTTGAAATATTTCAATTTATTTGGGTCCATAAATATCTTAAATGAAGAATGCTAAAGAAGTAAAAAGTTGGATGTATTATTAAAGTACACCAAACATCACAATAAGCGTTGCAGTTACACATTGAACATCATTGACCTATTGGACTTAGGACGGCCCACATATTAGGGTTTGGCTATTGCTTTCTGCACCACCACAATTACTAACCGGTACCACCACTGTCACTATGCTTCTTCCATCATTGCTGCCAGAGAAAAAGGCTTACTGTATTTTTGTTTCGAGAGGAGTGATATAACTTTTATTTAATATTACATTCTTGATTTTTTTTATTTGATTATTTTTTTTTAGAAAAAAAAACTTAATATTAAATGGAAAGTTAATTTCATTTAAGTCATACTTATAAAAATTTATTTTATGTATAAATCAAAATTATTACAATGTATAAGATTCAAAATATACCAAAACATGATTCACTGTATTATTTTGGTACTGTTCACTTATATCTATCTACTATTTTTTTTATCTATTTAAATAGGTTGTTGGTATATTTTGACAAAAACAGTTCACTTACTTTAAAGGTTCAATAGTTGGAAGCAAAAATATCTAATACTAAAAATTCAGAATGTTAATAATAGGTGTCCATATTTACATGTCATATATTTAATGTATTATTTATTTTGGAACTTGCAGCAATTTCTGTCGTTAAAAGATCAGAAGTTGAAGAAAAAAATATGTAAATATATTTAACTTCTAACTTCTAAACTATATGAAACTGTTATAGAAACATTTGTCTCTAGCACTGCCAACCACCTTTACAATAATGTGCAACTCAGTTCCAAAACATCTACAGTTTTTACCATTTAAAATGTTTCAAAATTACTGAAATTTTCACCTCTCAACTTAGTAAGTTTTTTTCTTCTGATATGTCCTCGAATAAATTATTTTCTATTTCTTATTCAAAGCAATGTATTTATAGAAGGAGTGAGGTTATTTATTGTTTCAAAAAATAGTATATTTTACTGATACAGTTATTATATGTGCAGTAACCTTAAACTGGTGAAACAGAGACGGTACTGTTGTAACATCCTTGAAAAATCACAGTAACTATAACATTTTTCCATACATCTTTCCCTGATCTTTGTACAAGTGTGGTGTCTTTATTTAGTTGGGTTTTGGGTTGGTAATGGTATTTGATTCTTCCTCTATCATACATTTCAAAAATTGTTTCCACTTTGTAATTTACACACATCTTATCCAATTGACTAGCAGAATGTGAAAAACTAAAACCAATGGACTCATCAAATGGTTAGATTCTCCTTCATGGCAAGAAAAGATCCAACTATTTTTCCTCCCACATCAGGGAACTCTTCTTGGTCTGGAAGTGATCTAACCTTGCCCTTTCTATCAACTTCTACAGGGTATTTCAGTAGATGCCCTCTCATCTCTGTTACTTCATCTGCTGCAAATTGTTTCCAGTTCATTTCTCCCATTGCTCTAATCCTACTTACACATTCAAGACTCTCAGGTTGCAAGAAGCAGTCCTCAATTGTTCCTGTATGTTCTGCCCAAAGGGACATCCTATATCCATGGATCTACATAACAGATATTCACAAAGTATTGATTTCAGGTTATGCATGATTACATGTTAATGGATTCAATAATGTATTTGCTGAAAAATCAAATCAAACAATACTATTATATCATTATCTTTTTGAACATAAGTATACCAGAGTCAGAATATGCACGCAAAATCTCATTTGTATCAAGCAAAATCTCATTTGTATCAAGCAAAATCCCATTACTTGATAGGATATATTGACAAGATATGTAATGTGTGTGTTAGGAGGAAACATATAAAAAAGTATTTGTTACTTGGGTTGTTCGGTTGAACGATACTTTCTATATATAGTTAGGGGGTCTTTGTATGCTGGGATGTTTTTGGATATTCTGGAGAATTGTTGACAGGATCATTGCCATCCTGTGTGAAGGGAACATTGTCCCTTGGATGCATTCATGCTGTACTTGTTGTCTAGAATCAATAATACAAGACCTATTCAGTGAGTTTAGGTGTTTGCAATGGTTTTCCTGGTTTCCTCTATCTAGAAACCTAACAAATGTAAAAAACTTACTTGACCGTGTGGATAAGTTTGTGCTTTTGCCCATGTATAATGAGGTTGATAGGCACCCATTGCAATCTCACTGTCCCTTGTTCCTTCCATGGAGCGCTGGTTGATGTTTGCAGACCCCAATATCACATATTCATCATCAACTATCATGCCTTTTGAGTGAACATAAATCATGAAACGTCGGCTATTTCGGCTAGCCAACTGAAAATAAACCACAAAAGTACAAAAGTTTTACTTGAGCATTCACTAAACAAAGATTGCATGCCCTTAAAAAATGAATAAAAACATTATAAACACCTGTCTGGAAAGTGAGTAAAAATCAAGAAACTTGGATAGAGCATTAGAGCACTGTCTGATATATTAAACTTCTAATGTTCTGATTGTCAGAGAGCAGTTTAGATGCTAAAATATTAAACGCCTATCTGGAAGCATTTATCCCCCTAATATCTACATTTGGTACTAGAGAAATCTATATGGAATCCTTGTTTCACATAATGACATTCATAAAATTAATGTGGTATGGTAGCAGAAAAATATATTTGGGAAGAGTGAAACAAGGGAAAAGGGGTGTTAGTAACAACATACTTGAGGACTATTTGCTGGGGGAGGAGATCCTGTCACACCAACATTATCATACATACTGATGGCCTCTCGATTACCAAGACAGAAAAAGTTCAAATAATCTTGTGGAGAAAATGCTGCTTCAAGCCCTGCTTCAACCAAAGCCTTGTAAATGGTCTCATACATCATTTGCATTGTTTTATTCTGCAAAAGTAAGAAAATAATTTCATATCAATAAATGCAATAACCAAGTACCAGCATCTGTCACAACCTTTACAGTTAACATTTTAGCAATTACAAGTTTTCAATAGGAGTTTACTCTTATTATTGGCTTTGTTAGCTCCAACAACCAATTGGTTGACATGTTCACTAAGTCCTCGAGGGTACTTGTGTTGATAGCATATGTAACAAGCTTGACTCATATGACATATATGTTCCAACTTGAGTGGATCTTAAAAATATAATTTGATTATATTAGAGATATACATGACTTGATTAAATTAATAGGGAGATATGATATAATTTGATAGGGAAATATCTTACCAAATATTTCTTATTATTATATACTGATCGTGTTCCTTATTGTATCTCTTTATTAAAATAAGAGTACTCACGCATGTACAAAACACACAATTACAAGCAATCATTTCAAGAATCCTTTTACTAAAAAAATGTTACACAAAATACATTATAACCCTTTTTGAGTAAAACGACCACGAACCACATATAGAAGAATGGATTACTAAATTTATCTAACACGATAGTGATAGAGCAGACATACAAGTTGATGTAAAAGTGAACAATTTCAAAATTAAAACCAATTCAATAGTTCAATCAAATCTTTGCAAAAAGTAGAAACTTGGGAATCATACCTGCCAAAATAGAATCCTTTGCGTTGCAGCCCCTGTTGGAACTCCTTCCGGCCACATGGGAATAACAATATACACTGCAAATCTTTCATGTGCTTTTATCTTTTCAGTAATCTTTAGAGCAATTTCCATTGGGATTAAGTTATCAGCACCTGCCAAAGCAAGAAAAATAACATATGAAAGTGTTTCAAAATAAATTTGTGGCACCTCATTGACAATGTTTATCCTTATTCATCTAATAAGTGGTTGAGAACGAATAAAAGATACAGTTGATAGAGGCTTGCCATGGGCATTCCTATAATTTATTTTTCAACGAGTTTTTTCTGTAAAGCCTAAAACGATGCTCAAATTGAAGATTTAGCTGTTTATTTTATTTCATCAGGGCCAATTCTAGCTGTTCTTGTAACTCACCCCTACCTTACGAAACTAATCATAAGCCTTGGCCTATAATCTGTGAAGCCAATGTACAGAATGGTCATTCAGAAATATACATTTCCCCCCTTCAACTTGAAATTAGTAAAACAAACAGCAGTTGAAAATATCCAAGTCAACATAATATGATCTAGTAGTTGTAATATACTTGTGTTACTTCTAGAACCTTTGCTGTATAATCCAAGTGACATGCTTCACATCTGAAAGATTTTTTTCTATTACATAATGCATAGTTATTCGATTAAATTAGTTAAAGATTAACTCTCCAAGATTGATTCTGGTTCAGGATGATTTATCCACCTCAAAGTTGATAAACTGTGTGTTTTTATGTTCTGCATAATTTCCAGAATAGTGTTGGATGCAGTTATAAGCAACAATTACTCATAGAGGAGTTCCATACCAAGGTCTTTATGTTGACTCCAATTGTATGAAGAGCCGATAAAATATTGATTCTCTATATAAATGTAATGTTGTGCAGCACGAATGGCCTTAATATATGCTGTATGTATGCTCATGTCAATCAGCACATTCTTTCCACATACAAGATTCTGGCAAAATACAAAAAGCATTAATTCCAAGTTTATCAAAGTTTGATGAGTATACCAAGTTCAAAAAAGAAATATTGAAAACAAGGCTTCTCATTCACCTTGCTTGTTGCATTTTTTGGATCCTTCGGAAATCTCTTAACCGAATTTGAATCAATTGAACGAAATATCTACATAAACAATCAATAATTTCATTATAGAGCGACCTAGAAAATAATTGCTTAGCATTATTAGATAATTAATTACCTGAACATGCCAAACTTCAGGATCATCTTCACCAACACTTGGAGCATCATTGATGCCAATAAAATCTGGAATTCTTTCCAACCTTAGCAAAGCATCATCGTATGAAGTAGTCAACTTTTTAATCCCGTGAGGTTTTGAAGCTTTTAACCAGCGCTCCTCGAAGTTAGTTAAAACATCATAAGCTGCTGGACCATCAATTTTAGAATGCAAATCGTGCCATGGCTCCCGAGGACAACCACCAACATTACCCTGTCATGAAATTTACTCTTGTTAAAGCAATTAATTGGTCTGCGTATTTCAAATAATAATAGTTAGAAATTGCACCTAGCAGATTTCTAGCTACAAATTCCACCATGATATAAATATACTGATAGGAGACTGAGAGTTAGTTAATCTAACTGTCTTGATAGTTAGAAAGTGCGCTGGGTTGGGTTGTATAAATAGATAGGTGTTAATTGCTAGGACTTATCTTTTGACTCTTGGTATATTTTGAACAGACTGTTTAGTCTTTTTGGGGGAGGTTAGGCTCCCATATTACTTCATTCTTGTATTCCTTCTTGGTAAATAATAAACAGTAGAGGTTATACATAGTCTGTGAGTGGTTTTGTGTGTGGAAGTTGGGAAAAGCTTTAGGTTTCTTTATCAGAAACCTATCATATACTGCTGAACATTCCCTCCAAAAACTGTCGCTTTATTGATAAATTTCAGTTGTGCAATTAGGGTACTTGAATATAAGTAACGATATATCAATGAGCTGCACTATACACAGCATGTAGTGATGAAAAAGTTATCATTCTTATAAAAAAATGGAAAATGTTTTTCTACAGCTGCTTTGATTCATTCTTTGCATATCATATCAAGAAAATGATAGAAAACAGTAGCTAATTTTCATTGGTCAACAATGGAATCTGAAATAGAGATTACCGTGAAAGTGGGGTTGTGGTAGTCATCCTTATGATCTGTATTCAATGATCTAAAAATAGGGTGGTGGGGAGTATCATATCGCCCGTCACACAAATCAAGTCCACCAACAAATGCTATCACTTTTCTTCTATTACTTCCAGCATCAGCATCCACAATAACAGTTTTCTGATGATGTGTATATATTGTTCCAACTTCCTAATAAAAAGACAAAAATTCAATGCTGAAATTTGAAACCAAAATTGTAGTTGTGATAACATACCAAGAGATTCAACAAAACAGAAAGCATATATAACGGCTTCAAAATCAAATGCTGTCCAAAGGTATGACCCATGAAGTTTTTAGTTTCATTTCTCACCGAACATGGAGCACTTTATGGGGTTCCAATTGTTGAATGTGCTGACTAAATCGTAGATAACATGGAGCACATGAGCTGTAGTCAATAAGTAAATGCATTTTACTAGTTTATCATCAACAAGTACGCAGATAGTACACTTGCAGACTCGGCATATTAAATCCAGTCCAATCATCACATTCACAATTGTTCCACTGTATAATTCAGGAATCTACCAAATTTGATCACATTATCAGCAGTAAATCATAATATTTTTGTTTAAGTCCAAAATTGCAATGTCCAAAAGAATGAGATCAAAGAGAAACAATACTCCAGCACTATCCGTAGACATTTGAGCATAAACTAATAAAAAATATTTCAATTAGAAAAGTAGTTGTCAAAACCAAACCTTTTGCTTGATCCAGCTATGTCGTTTACCACTGCGAGGACAAAGAAGCACTTGCACTGAAGAGTGCTTGAAAAATCGTCGAGTTTCCTCATCATGAGTTGCCATGACACCATCCTAAACATAAAGTTCATGAGTGTCTCAAAACTAAAGCTTAAAGGGAAAATCACAAATAATATATTCATTATTGATAAAATAAATATTCACGCAATAATCTTTATCTTACCTGAAATAAAGTAAACATCGGTTGTCACACATGAAAAAGTATTAAGGAAGAGGATGACAGAATGGATTGTTGGGTCACTTGATTTACTTATATTACCATCTATTCTAGTCAAGAGCATTGCCCAGTCAATTATCAAGTTTAGTGCGACTCTCAAGACAGATTTTAGGCACAGGATCCTAGTTACACAACAAGACAACCCAAGGTATAAAATGTCCCAAGTCCAAATGTATACAAGTTCTACAAATATTCAACTCTGATTTATTTAAGGCCACCATCAGCCAACGGAAGGTTAAACAACTCTATTAATAGTTATGAAACTAGTAACCAAGAAAAATGGGTTAAGGAATCAGTATCCCCCTTTGCTGCTCACTTGCCCAACCAGTAGTATATGACTCTCTCTGGAACAACAGTTCATTGCCAAAATCTAATTCTTTTCATTTCTTCAATTCAAAGTTGCAAAGTCCAAAAAAATATAAAAGGTTTATCCAGACAACAACACAAAGCAAGAACATGCATGTGTGAAGACAATTGCAAATAAACTTACAAGCCAGTCGAAGCATGGCAATGCAGAGATATGTAACAGAAAAGGTTGTTTTACTTACTGTTTTATAACCTAAAATGCTTCTTGATGTAGGATCATCCCAGATAAGCAGAAGCACTCTTACTCCTTCCTGTGACTTTGACCTCAGAAGATCACCCAAGGTATAATCTGGAGAATAACCAGCAGCATTCCTAATCAACCTTACTTTGTGCCACACTGACCAACCTGTAATATAAATCAAACGCCGAGCTTGACTTATGGCGTCAAAGATATCTTGCCAACACTTTCCATGCGCATAGTACATCCCACTGTCAAGCAACACATTAGGGAGGCTTCCATCTGGAACATGAGCATCTTGATACAGAGTAACAGTTCCACCTTTCCTCAAAGGAAAATATGTTCCAGGAACCCCCACGTATTCAGGCCCTGCTCCAATTCCTTTGTGATAAATGCTCATTTTCTCCATAGGTATGTACTGAATGGATAGTCTCAGGACAGCATCTTGCTTACACGGCTTCCCATTACTATTCAGGATAGGGAAAAAACCTTCAACTGTTTCTCCTGAGTATATTCGCTCCACTGGAATTGCCACAATGCCAATGAGCTGTGAACCCACAATATCACTGTCTTTAACAAGAAAGTGTACTTCTGCAGCATGATGTGCGACAGGAACATAGAAATGTTGCCACCAAACAGGGTTTTCAGAGTTGCTAATGACATAAGTCCTCCCAATTACAGCATTGGATACTAAAATCGATACATAAGGATCACTGGTAATCTTCTTATTCATAGTTCCTTCAATTTTATTGCTCACACCACCAGGCAATTTACCAAACACATCACCTAAAGTTTTGTGAAACATGTCCATATTTGGAAGATTCTTGGCTTCATGGACCCATATATCTAAATTTCCATGGAGGAGCAAAACTCTCAAGGACCCTTTATTCTGCACTGGAACAATCTGCAAACGCTCACCATACACTGATTCGTTAAATGAGCCAGAAAAATCTGAAAGACTAGAAGAATTCATCCGAGTGGGATAGGAGGATCCCCACCCTGAGAAGGAGTTATTAGAATATCCATAAAACTCCTCCTCCTTCTTCTGTTGCAACTTAGGAACTGAAATGGAATGCATAAGCGGATGCCCTGCAGGCGCAGGAGGTGATGCAGGAGCAGTTGGTTGGCCATCAGACAACCTAACATTGCTCATAAGATCATCCAGAGCTGGGTAAGAAGAACCCTGAGAATGCATGGAAATGGAATTGTCACTACTTTGTGACACTTTACCTCCTTCAGCAGTGCTTGTATTATCCTGCCAATAGGGACTAGAGAAGCTATTGGTGCCGGAATGGATATCAGGAGGCGGCGAATAGGACTCTTTTGGTGGATAATAGTATTGAGGTGAACCATATTGGTAACTGGGCTGGTGAAAAGGGGGAGGCCCAGGAGAGCCATGATTCGGTGGAGGCACATGGTAGGGATAAGGATAAGTGGGAGGAGGAGCATAAGATGGTGGAGGAGGGTGAGAAAAATCCATGGCGTTAGGAGGATAAGAATACTCAAAATGGCCAGAATGTGAAGAAGGTCTAGGAGGTCCATGGTGAGAATAGTTGAAGGAATGTGAAGAAAGGTAAGGATATGAAGGATAAGGAGCTTGTGCATATGGATCAGGAGCTGAAACTGGAGGAGGAGGGTATGGTTGATGAGGGTTGGAAGGGTACCCATATGGGCTTGGATACCGGTATGGAGAAGATGATCCATAGTTATCCATCACACAGAAATTATCACTCTTGCTAGAGATAATACTGTTGCTAAAATCCCAATTTGATTCTCAAAACAAAAGGGTAATGTAAAAAGACAGCAAAAAATCAAATTGGAGCCGATCAAACAAGAATTGAGGCAATTGAATTTGAATCGATACAGCAGATAGAGATTTAAAAAGGGAGAAAAGTGAATTGCTGTAATCGAAGGATGAGACTGTAGGTGATGAAAATTTTGGAGGGTATTGGATGAAATGAATAAACCCAGCTGAAAGGGAGAACCTTTTTACCTTTGTAACGAAGAAGAAGTCGAAGAAGAAACATTCAGGGAATGAAAGTCCACCTGGAATGCTAGCATGGCGCGTTATTCAATATACCTACCTACTATTACGTTTTTTTCAGCTTTCCAAGTTAAAAATGTCGTCTTTCCACCTGGGCAATTTTGATTGGATGTTACCATGGTCTTACACACCTGAGAAGAAATGTTAAACTTTGTTTAACACGACAATGAACAACAACAACGGAACTTGTGGGATTAGAAAAATAATAACTTGCTTTAGTAATAAACGGTGTTTTTCTTTCGTTTTAATATTTTATGAACCAGAATTCAAGTTTGTGTGAATAGTTTAATGACTATGGATTCAACTATGCACCATTTGGATTGTTATAAAGTTGATATATTAATTAAAATCAAACATAATACATAAGAAATATTGTTTATTTTGAAATTATGATTTTGTCAAGTGATATATTAAAATTGTTTATTTTGTTTTAATATTTCATGAACTAAAATAGAAGTTTGTATGAATAGATTAATACTATTGGATTGAATTATGAATCACTTAGAGTGTTATAAATTTGTTAATTATTAATGCTTTTGATATCAGGTTTATTAGTTAATATGGTTAGAGTTAATCATCATATATGTAAAATATTGCCTTATTTAGAATCTATATTATTACGTTTTTTTCTTTTAGAAAAACGTCTCTAAAAAAGTAAAAGTAAAATATTGTCTTATTTAGAATCTTTATATTATTACGTTTTTGTTTTTAGAAAAACATGTCTAAAAGGGTAAAAGAAAGAATAGATATATACATTGTTTTAACCTTTGATTACTAATTAATATAGAACTACATATTAAATGTGGTAGTAGGATTTTTTTTCTTATATATCATGTTAAAGAGATACTTACGAAAGAATCTTTTAAAAATTTTAAGGATATGAATATAAACTATTTCTCATGTTTGAGAAATATTTTAAAAATTTTCAAGGAATCATGTTTCCTTGACAATGAGTTGATATCAAAAGTTTAAGCTGAAAATACCATATCATCTCTATGAAATCATTTAACATACTAATAAATTATAAATTTTTAAGATTTTTTAAAGAAAAACGTGTGTGTATAATACATAAGGTAATTAATAAATAATTGTTCTATCTCATAAATAGTATCCATTTTATATTATATTGTTTTTATAAACTTTTACTCAAATGAATCTACACGAGATAGATTATATAATAATAAAGAAAAAAAAAAGGTATTCTTACTCTCTCTCCCTATATATATTATTTTTCATCTATTTTCAACCTCAAAAATATAGGAAACGAGCTTGAAGAAGTTTTCATACAAGAACATGCATAAGAGAACACAGAGCCTATTAAAAAATTTAGGATTACATTGATGATTATAAAATGGATAAATGCATATACTAAAACAATATTCAAAACAATTAGCAAGAAGCAACGTAAATTTCCCTATATGATAGAACTTACAACAAGAATGTAATAAGTTACCAATAAACTCTGTTTGTTAAGCCAAACACTATCCTTCACAAAGATTTTCACTATTGCCAGGTTATTGCTATAGGACTTCTAACTTTATATCTGTCAGATACCCAAATCAGTGACCCAAATGATGAACTACCAGCAACTTTACCTCCTCCAGTTGCCAAAAATGTCACATTATAGCTTAATTTCTGACCCACTTTTTCAAACTTCAATTTCCTTGGTTCAACACTAACTGAAACTCCATTCGGTTGTTCCACTTTAACTGCGTAAGAACTTCGGGATTTTCCAACATTTGTGACAACCCTTCTGTATGTCACACTAGCATTAAAGGCACTTCTGCCAAATACAACAGCAAATGAAGGGTAGTTCAAGTCACCAGCTTGTAGAAATGCTTTTCTAGAACATACAAAGTTACTTCTTGATAATAAAGCAATCTGAGAAGAAGTATAGTTTATGCTGCAAAGATAATTGAAGTAGTCTTTGGTGCTGATATCATACACTAACCCTGGATCAGAAGCACTTACAGGGTTAACATGGCCTGAACCAAATACAAAGGGAGTAGCCAATGGTGAGTCATTAGAAGCCATGTCTGAAATTGGAGCTCCTTTGTTGTTCAATGTGTATGCAGTAGTCATGAGAGCAGATTTAATGGCTGCAGGGGACCAATCTTTGTGCAAAGACTTGAGCAGTGCTGCTATGCCACTGACATGAGGACAAGACATTGAAGTACCTGAAAGTATGTTGAATGATACTTTTCTTTTGTCACTCTTGAGAAAGCTTGGGCTGATTTTGGGTGGCCAAGCAGCCAAAATGTTCACACCAGGTGCAGTCACATCAGGCTTAATCACATCTGATCCCACTAAACTTGGTCCTCTTGAAGAAAATGCTGCCATCACTGGTGCAGGGTCCCTGAACTTTGTCCCCATAAAGGAAATTGAAGCTGTTGGTTTTTTTACAGATTCACTATAGCTTCTGACAATCTTGCTTGCAGAAGCCCCCAAGGATGTGGCTGGCAGAATATGAGGGTCAGCAAAAAGCTCTTCTCCTTGGTATTCATTGTTGAGAAGAATCATTCCAGACCCACCTGCCATTTTCACTTCCTCTCCTTTCTCAGTTCTACCATTTATTCCTCTTTCACAAGCAACTATTTTCCCATGCACAAGCTTTGGATCAAGGGAGCCTTCAGTGCAATACTGTGCTTCCTTGGTTGCACCTGCTGATTTGCCATACACAAGGGGCATTTGGGTTGTCTTCTTACCTTGATATAAAGATGACCCTTTGAAAATTTGTCCATTCCCAAGCTTTACTTTTGTTGGAAAGGTTCGGTCGGTGGAGCTAGCAGCAACTGTCATGATCCATGGAGCACCATTTCCAACCGTTGATGGAAAGGGGCCTGAATTGCCTGCGGAGCAAGTAACCAAAACCCCTTTCTGGGTTGCCCCAAATGAAGCTATGGCAATACTATCACTGTAAAAAGGTTTGGGAATACTCCCTAAAGAGAGTGACAACACATCAACCCCATCAGAAACTGCTTGGTCCATAGCAGCTAATACATCAGAATTAGTACAACCAGAAGACCAACATACTTTATAAGCTGCAATTCTAGAAGTATACCTCATTCCAGTTGCTGTACCTCTAGCCTGGCCAAGAAAGTTGGCATTTTTCACCATATCACCTGCTGCAGTTGAGGCAGTGTGTGTTCCATGACCCTGGGAATCTCTTGGAGAAAGGTAATCCACTGTTTCATTGATTTTTTTTCCAAAATATTTTTCATACCCCTTGAAATAGGCTCTTGCACCAATAAGCTTCTTATTGCAATTTGAGGAAGAGAACTTAGTGCCTTTCTCACAAACACCTTTCCAATGAGAAGGCACTGGGGACAAACCTGAGTCTTGGAAACTGGTGTGTTCAGGCCATATTCCTGAATCAAGAACCCCAATGATCACATCATTGGCCAAGTTAGAAGCAGTCCAAAGTTCTCTTCTACTCCTTAGACCAAGAAACTGTGGGCTGTACGTTGTGTGGAGTGTTGATAGTTCATCAGGTATGGCTGAGAGGAAACCCTCAACTTGGTTCAAGTATTTGAGGTGTTTCTTGGAAAGATGGGCAGCAAAACCAAACATGCTGGTTTCATAGGCATAAAGGAGTTGAGGGCCTAAAATCTCTTCTTCTCCGTCTTCTTGCATTGAAGCTTCAGAAATAAAATCAATGATGGATTCAAACCATGGCTTTGAGCTGTCTTGAGAATGAATTGAGGCTCTGATCTTAGTCTTGTCAATGTGAACTATATATGTCTGTTGATCCGCAAGAGCTGTTGAATTTGCCACCATAAAAGCCAGAAATAGGACAAGTCTTCTAAAGATCATGATGCCTGCAAAAAATTAAGAAAGGGATTGACACTTCATGGCTCCTAATCTTCAATTCAAGAAAAATAAAACATGAAACAATGTTACACTATTTCCAAGCTTCTATGGATTACTTTTCTTCGCTACTTCTTTCTGTTACATTTTTCTTCCTAAGAGACAATTTCTAGCTACAAACCTCTGACATTAAAATATTGTGTACTTTAGGAATCTAGATAACTGAAGGTATGTTTTGCCTATTTCTGTATGCAAACTATACAATGCAGTGAGATAGAAATCACAGAAGATTGAAATAAGGGTCTGTTGTGTAGACTGTACCTGTGCTGGGATTAGTACAAGATCACGAAAAAAGCTAATGCAATATGAAATGCTGATAAAGTTTTCACATCAAAGATTGAATCAGCAGTAAAATGGGTAGAAGTTTAAGTTTTAACTTTATGTATATGCTCATCGCAACTACAGAAAAGAGTTCACCTTTCCTTACCTTTCTTCTACTTCAACAATGCAGACTCTGAATGAGATGACATCAATCCAAAGATCTCCAAAGATATATATAGAAATGGAGGGGCAAAAACAAATCTAACTATATGCCATTGACACGTTTCATGCAGTACCGGGTTGAGTATCAGATACAGAATTTTTCCATCATTTGGGTATGGATATGTTAATACAAATTTTAAAAATATGTACATAAAAAAGATAGAATAAGTATGGCCAAATCGTATACAAATGATAAAATAAGCATAAAAGGAATTAAACTCAGCGTGACAAAATCTCATAATAAAAAAGACTGCCATACAGAAATATCTAATAGCAACATCAAAGAAAAGATCTAGTTTTTTTCTTTTTCACTACGGCCTAACATGCATGAAACTAAGTACTCACTTTTTCTTTTTTGTGAAGTATTTTTAGTATGCAGTTGATGCAAGTCAACCACATACTTGTATTTAAGAGCATCCATGTATAAGAGGTGTTGGATATCAAATATAGAAATAACTTTTTCAGTTTGTATCACTTTATATAACCTGCTCTCGGTTCTTCCTTTGCCACACTTTTCCCTTTTCAGAATCTTTTTGTGTCTTATTTATGGCATCTGTAAACACATGGATCAGACAACATTATGAGTCATGAATACTTTTTTGCAAGTTATCTCAAGATTACATGTATTTTGAGTTTTAACTATATATATTAAGGATATTTATCCATGGTATAGGACACGAGAAACCTAACAAATAACAAATTTTACTAAGAAAGGAACTTTAAGTTGACTTCAACATAATTTTCACTTAGACTTATACATCTTGAGTATAAGACTATATATTTATAGATAGTTTGATTCTTGATAACAGGCGACATAATATGTCCGACAAACAATAAATATAGCTTTAATAGAGTTTTTAAAGACTTTAATATTCTATTAAAAAGTGAATTTTAAGTTCAACTCAACTTTACAAAATCAATTTATAGGAAAAGTTTACATCTAATTATATACTTATATACATAATTTCAACTTATTTCTAGTCAACATAAGATCTCCTAACACTAACCTCTTTGGAAATATGTTTTGCTTGTGATATGATGTCTGACATTCAGAATGCTTCATTTGGTCAAGTCTATTTATTATTTGTTACTCCATTTTGTATTCACTGCCTCGGTTCGTTAATGTTTCAAGTGGTTATGAGAAACTATAGAATAACAGCAATGAAGTCATTAATTATCTTATCTTTCGGCTTATAATACTGATAAATGCACACCTAAAACCATAGACCAATATGAACATAAGAAAGGATTTCATGAACATTGATTGTTGCAGCACAGCTACGTAACAGATCAAGGGATTTCATAAGACGGCCCTGCTCATTTATTCCAAGTTGGTTGAATCACGTGGTAGTTTGGTTTGAGGCCACAGATCCTCTTAAGGTGAGACCAGTAATGAATTGAAGGTTTTGGTTAACATGTTCACATTTCTTTTCAAAGCTGGTTTCATAATTATTGTTGGTGTCACACCCGAATTCACATTATTGCCAATGTCACGGCTAGTGTTCATCCACACTGCTGCAAATGTCACAGATACTATGCACAAGTTCATGCTATTGGCAATGCCACAGAGTGTTCATGATACATATTACTCTGCCAATGTTTTCTGAGTAGTACATTTCAGCTATGAAAGGCTCATTGCTGTTAAGGGACCACCAGTTTCAGACCTCAAGTGCTGTGCAAGATGCATTCAAGAATTCTCTGATATAAAACCATTATGGTTGTTCTATTTAGTGATCATTGTGTGGTTTTGTACTTTGAGTCCAATTTAAGGCACCCTTTTACCTCTTTTTTTCCTTTTGTTTATCTGAACATGTTGGAGTTCATAATTAAGAACAACTGTAGCATTGAAATGGAGACACATTAAATGTAAATGATCATGTACGTGTAGAAGAGGGCGTCTCAGAAACTTTAATTATCATGGTATGGGGTACGAGAAAAGTTAAATACGTGCAGTTGGATCATGTGATGGTTGAACTGCATATTTTCACCACTGAGATCTCTCCACATTATTTCACCAAACAACACTTTCAAGAATAGAAAAGAAAAAAAAAATGAAAAAAGATGGTGGAAAGTAACATTATTTAGATTAAATGGAATGAGAAGGAAGAAAAAAGAAAAATAAAGAAGATAAAAATATAAATAAATGAAAAAAAAAGATAATACTTTTTATTAATAATATTTATTTATTATTTTAATAGTATACTTGTTATTTTAACTAGTGAAAAATGTGTGACCTTTTTATCTTATGATAATAAAAAGTAAAGATTATTTTTTAATTATTATTAAAATAAAAAATGTATTGAATTTATGAAAAATATATTATTCTCAAAAAAATTATAGAAAACAGTTATAAAATTTAAGAATGAAATAACTAATAAAATATTTTATGCTGGTAAAAAAATATCGGTCATAGAACGTGTATAAAAAAAAATTAATCTCATTTATTACCATCATGTCCTTGGTTTTTTTTTTCTGCAACAGCCCATATGATTCTTCATAAAACTGACCCATGCATGTCACTTTATATTTAATAATGACAAAAACAATTAATTAATAATAATACTAATTTTTTAATTCAATATTTATTTAAAATTATATTCTCTATTAATTTTAACTAAATAATTTTATTTTTTTTGTTTACTTTAACTATATGGACAATAACTAAAATTATAATATACAAATTATTATTTAAGAAAATATATTTAGAATTTATTATTAAAAATCTATTTTATAAATTTTAATTTTATCTTTATAATTTTAATTTTTTTATCAATAAAAATTTCAATTTCATTTTAATATATTTTTAACTACTTAAATTTAAATTTACATATATTTTTATCAATTAGAACATTTTTTTTTAATTCTTCAAATCATTTTCTTTTTTTCAATCAAATCTTTAAATTGATTGATTCATTCTCTCATAGTGAATTCGCAATCTAATCTAAAATGTAACTAAAAAATTGATATGTTTTTGTATATCATTTCTCTTTAATTTTTTTGTGTCATTTGCATGGTAAATATATTTCCTCACCTACATACAAACACAGCATAAACCTTTAGAAAATGAATTACTGTAAAATTAAAAAAAAAATGATTAATAGTTTAGCCTAGGAACCCTAATTTTTTAATAATAGGTTTGTAAGAAGAAAGTCGAATAAATAGGTTTGTTGGTGTATGGTCCATAAACAGCTATGTTCTCATAATAATTCAAATTCAAATTAAAACTGTTGTCGAATTATTTACAGACACAAAAACAAGTTTCGGGTATCTCGCTATTTCTATGTTTTAGTTTACATGTCCTGTCTTTTTCGCTTTTCTCTCTCTTCTTCAAATAACATTAGACAAGAACAAAAAGAGACTGAAAAAAAATAAAACATCAAATTCTTAAATTTGTTTCTGAGTGACTCTGCCTGTTAAATAGATTATTAACTTTCAAATTTTAGATATAAATTAAATTTTTAATAATATTTGTGTCAAAATTATTCTTTAGATTAATTTAAAACGGTTGCATTTCTCGCTAAAATAAAGAAATATTAATTATAAAAATAGAAATTTAATAAATAAAATAATTGTAATGTCTCTAGTTTAGAGTTACATATATATTTATTATGGTTCTCATAATTAGAAATCACACAGACAAAATAAGCTAATATTTTTTTAAGAGAAAAATACATTATAAATAAATCAAATTATTACTATGATTTAACTTTAATTTAGATGATTTGTATATTGAAGTTTATTCAAAAAATTGGCACATATGATTATTCACTTATACAAAATCACTTTTCAAAAATTAAGTCTTTCTCATGTGATAGGACAACTATAACTATCAAAGATTCTTTTTTACACCACAATTCAAATATATTGAGTTAAATGATTAAGTTAAAATAATTTCGTCAAATAATCACTATTTAATATACATTATAGATTATAAATTCATTTTAAAATAAAAAAATATTAAACTTCAAATAGATTATAACACATGTTAATAATACATTATATATATATATATATATATATATATATATATATATATATATTTATTTATTTATTTATTTATTTATTTATTTAACCACACATCAACATATTTTTATCTCAAATTTTTGAAATGTTAATTCTTATACAAATTTTTTTTCTCTTGCTTAGCAATTATACAAATTTTTGAAATGTTAATTCTTATTTTGTTTAATGATTAGTAACTCTTTCAACTAATCTACATAATTCATAAAATCTGACAAATACATCAATTTGTCTTATTGGCTATAACTCGTGTTTTTATCCCTTTACAAGCCCAAAAAACACATTTTAATTATAAAACATTCCCAAGTCAATTTAATCAAATTAATACACTTATCCTCAAGTTTTTCCTCAATCACATACAACCATTCAACTCACATCAAACAAATATTCAACAAATCAATCAATATTAGTACTCATCACATATGTCATTCACACAATTAAAATCAACCAAATGCACAAAATAACTAGCTTCCTTATCTAGATTTGATTTTTTAACTGGTTAAGTTTCACAACTCTAGTATTCAAAAGATATTCTACTTGTACATTGAAAAAATTAATATCAATTATTTCAATCCGAGTTGTCAATTTTAGTTAAACAAAGATTTATTTTGAACTCTTTGAATCATATGCAAAGATTTTTATCACATACATGCAAAATTTCTAAAAATTGATTAAAAAGAAGTAGAAATGAACTTATTGAAATAAATTGATTAACTATGATTATAGTACTTTATGTCAAAACTTCTATGATACACTTTGATTTTCAAACACACAAGTAGGTTGGTTAGAATCTTAGAAAAAATATAGAAAACAATTATAACTTTTAAAGAGATATAACTTTTACAAAATAAAATTTAATTAACTGATTTATTTATTAAATAGGTTGAATATTTGAATGCTAAAATAATTGAATTCCTGTCTATAGAAGAATAATTGTACTCTTCACTATTTAACAGGTTTTAATGTAAAATTATTTCGGTAGTAAAAAAACTGTAAAAACACATCAATAACTTCAAAAAGAAAAAAAAAAGAGTGGACAAAATATAAACTTTATTTGAATATATCAATTACATTTTTATTTTGAGAAGTAAGATATGAAAATATAAACTTTATTTAATAGTTATTTTAAATTCTGATACGAAGAACGCATTGAAATAAGTTAAAAATTATCAAAAAAAAGTTATTTTACACAACACAAATGAAACAATTTTATTATGACTGTACATACCAAATTTATCTATAATCTAAATGAAATAGTTCAGCAAAGTAACCCAATGTTATGAATAAGAACCACTTTAATTTAAAGTAGTGAACTCTTATAAAAATTAATATGTGAATTGAAAAAGGCTTAGGACATCATAATAGAGTTACCTAAATCGAGATTATCTTGCATTCTACACCTTTTAAGTAACTATAAATAGGCAATTATTATTTTTTTATTCCAAATAAAGTATTTCAGAATACATTTGTGTATTTTATTCCATTGAGGTCAACGAGATTTAAAGTCTAATGTATAACATAACATCTAAAGCCGCGAAGTAGAAGTCTGAGAGGTGTCTTCAACGGCCTGGATCACGCGACGCAGAAAAACCTTCCGATTTTGAGCGTACACGTGTCCATCCCACCCTCTCTTGATCAAACTAGCGGCTAAGTCGAGCGCAGCCTCAACGGTCTCATCGGCGCTAGAGTGAGCGGAGTCGATGACGCCGAGCCGAAGAGCATCCTCGGCTTTGAGTTTAGCCGCGGTCATGACGATGTGGCGCCGAGCCGCGGGCGTGGCGACCTTGGCTTCGAGTATAACGTGGAACCAGACGGGAAGGACGAGGCTGATGTCGAGCTCGCTCATGTAGAGGAATCCCCTGTCGCTGCGCATGAGGAGGTAGTCGTGGGCGAGGGCGAGGGTGAAGCCGGCGGCGGAGGCATGGCCGGTGACGGCGGCGATGGTCGGCATGGGTAGTGTGAGGAGATCGTTGACGACGGAGCGGAGGAGAGAGTCCATTAGGATCATGCGCTCTTGAGAGGACTGGGCCCACGCGAGGTCGTAGCCGTTAGAGAAGAATTTGCCGTGCGCGGTGGTGATGAGGGCGGAGGAACCGGTGGCTTCTTGGCGGACACGGCGGAGGGAGGATAGGATGGCCTCGAGGAGAGTCGGATTGAGACGGTGCTCGCCCTCGCCGGTGAGGGTTAGGATGAAAATGTTGCCTCTCTTCTCCAAAGTGCACATCTTTGTTTGCATTGGAAGGAGATGAATCAAGAATGGTGTTTCTCTCTAGCTATTCCAATTTCCGGTAGTTTTGGAAAATTCAACATTAAATACTCGTACAAAGGTATTAAATTCTCTAAACACAGTTCTTTTTCGCTTTGATTACCTTCTTTCCAACTCATTGGATAGAACTCAGGGTTGATTTTGAATAAAATAACTTAGTTTGATCATCACTGAAAGAACAAAATATTTAATACAGTGTGAAAGGAGAAAATTCACTTTACCGTGTTAGCCCTTCTTTCTACTATTTTATATTTGAAATCGTATTGTGACATTCTCCCAGTATTAATATTTCATTGGTCTTCTTCAATGAACAATGTGTATGATGTGGGAAAGATCTACCCTCTACTAAAATTGGCTGTGTGAAATAGTCAAGCTTCCAGAGAAGGAAATCTAGTTCCTTGGTAGTTAATTCAAAGCATTTGATTTTACAAAATGATAAAACTAATATACAGAAAATGTATCACTAAAGCCAAAGAAAAGAAACATAAGGTCGTCTACAATGCTAAATTACATGATTGTTGTTGATTATGCGCCTGCTGCCAAAACCATATTAAAAGAAAGCAAGTTGTGATTTAACAAAGAGGGATTCAAAAACGCACACCACACCAAAAGTGTTTTTCTTTTTGTACTGAGCCAAATTACCAGCCCATCAATGTCCTTCTTACTTTGTCCACAATCTGACTTCTTGTTTGGCTTCTGGTCAATGGGAAGTTACGGTTTTCCTCCAACAAAAATCTGTACACTTCCCATTGGCGTTCTTGAGTTGAATGTCTTACAATTTCAGCCTGCAAGCATTGCAGGAAAAAGTGAAACAATTTATATTCTGGATTTCTTCAGAGAACATCCGAAGTTGTCACAATAACTAAGTTTTGTAACATAAAAACTTACCGAGAAAATGCAAACTCCCAAAGCTTTTAAAGCCAATGTAACATCATAGAATACACGGGGCCTTCCCTTTCCAGACAGCTCCACAGGATTAGCAACCAGAAGTTCTGTGTCTGGACCCCGGCTCGCTATGATCACCCTCAAAGGATGAAGCATCTCTTCTTTTAAGCATGAACATAAGGTTTTCTGACTATCAGGATCTATTATCTTTTTCCCATCATTTTGTTGAACAAATAAGTCTATGTTTCGAAAGCCTTCCACGCTCGATGAAAATCGACCAAAAGCAACCTGGTTGAGAAATATGTAAACGACTGATAAGTTAACTTGCAGCAATGAAAAATTTATATAACAAAACGTGTAGTTAAAAATTGTATACGAATAATGAATCTTAGACTGATTTAGCAGAATAAGATCAATGGATTAAAAATGGCAATAATCACGTCCAAACTGTAGCAAGTATAGCAAGACTTGAACACCATTTTTCAATTCTGGAGACAATACCTTAATATCAGAGTCCTTAGAGATCCTCATAATGTCATAACACAGACCCTTCTGGTCAACACACTGTATCTGAAGTAGGGTATGAACTGGGCTCAGTGAATTATCTACAGTAACAGTAGGTGTTTTCAGTGTTTTCATATCTTGGCTGAGAGGGTGCAAAGACACCTTGTCCAGCAGCTCAGAACTAAATAATTCTTCAGCAAAAGCTGGTGGAAGAGAAGAAAACCCCTGCAGGTGTCCATATTCAGGCCCAGCCAATTGAAGTTCACTGGAGATACACCTCTCTCCTAAAGCGTCCTTTAGAGATTCACACACATAATCTTGTCTCTTTTTCGTGTGAAGCAATTCCCTGTTTTTATTATTAAAAAGAATACAAAATGTCACGTAATCATCATAAGCTACAAACTACCTACAAAAGTACGAGCACAAACGTCTAACTAGTATATTTTCCATCCAGATTCTGCATAAAATAATTATGAAGAGTAGAAGAAATGGAAGAAACTATAAAACAAATTTGTCTCCTTTTTTTTCTCTGTTCATCTTGGGTCTTCTGTAAGTTTTAAAAAAATTTCAATATAGTACTCCTAGTTCCAACTGCAGCAATGTTCGATTCAGTATAGTTTAAATAGCTACGATAGGATACCAATCTATCGTATACAACTATTATACAACCAATTAAAATTTTAAATAATATTTTTTTATTGGTTTGTTTGTTAACTCCCTTGTGTATAATATTAAAGTGAAGCCATCAAATGATTATTTATGAAAAATTGGATGTCAAAAGATAATTTTTTCGTGTTTAAACTATGATATTTATTCCATCAACATCGTATTAAAAATCTTAATACAGGTGATTCAATCCTTGGTTGCAAATAACAATCCTCTCCTCAATTCATTCAGTATCCACTCCAGTTCTCATAAACTTCATTATCACATACCGAATGGAATTGCAAATAGTGATAAGATAAAAATAAATTTGTCTAATTTTTTGTCCAAACAAGCAAAGCATGTTGATCTTTAGAAGCCACAAGTATTGTTGCAATTGAGAAGCTTAAGAGGAACTAATGCCAATAGGATAGGTATATTATCCCCAGTTCTGAAACCAATTTCACTGTCCTTCACATATGAATCTATTAGAAACAGGCTAATTAAGATGACCACTTTTCAAGGTTTATAAATTCTATTTAAGCCATATATCTCTGGTTGATGTGGAATTAAACTACCACCTTGATGCTGCAATTAAAGTAATCCCTCAAGATACCTCAACTAAGGTGGGTTAGAAATGACCACAACTAAAGTGACTTTCCACCAGAATCAAACACCAATCTCCCAGGTGAGCTTTTATTTGACTTCCCACTTTCACAGACATATGTTATATAGAAGATTCTAAAAAAATTGAATGGTGTAAAGAAGAGCACTCAGCAGATGCAGAATACAAACAGGAATCTCATACTCACATCCCATCTGTGATAAAGAACATGTCTAACACCCTGCCATCTGGTGTTGGCATCGCTTTGACTCTCTGAATAATCAGTTCAAGGTTGCACAGGATTTCATTAATATCTAAAATGATACAGAAAAAAAAAATGTGTCAAAAACTGCACACCCTGTGTGGTAACCAACCAAAAGAAAGAACAAAACAGAAAGTAGTCACCATGTAGCAACCCTTTTTGATCAACACACCAAACCTTCAACAGGTAAATCGGAGGCGGTGAAGGACTCGTGGAGAGCTGATTGAAGTGATAAGAAAACAAACATGAAGGGCAAGCTGAAAGGAGGCGAGTCTTCAAACTCTCCCAATCAACTTTGACCGATACTGGATGTGGAAGAACCCAAAACACGATGTAGCACCACCTTCCATCCGTGGAAATATCTGCATCACCATCCAATTAATATATTAAAACAGCCACAACAACAACAAACCATACCTCCAAAACAATGAAAAAACCCAACATTAAATAATGCAAAAGGTAGCTACCGTTACTTCGAGTATCTCTGCAGAATTATAACAGTAAATCTCGAAACTCGAAAATACTAATTAAACTGTACCGTGAATAAACAAACTCAATGTCAAACTATACAAATGGTTGACAGCTTTTTTGTAAGAGCTATTTTTCTTCTTTTGCAGCACAAAACTCATGGTTTAAAAACTGATTACATTTGAAATAACTCTGTATTTGTTGATCTGCGTGTCCGTATTAAATGGTTGTTATTTGCAGAAAGAGTCGTGGAAGAAGCAGAATTTCCGAGAGAAAAGTCACATAAGAGTAAAACGTTCAAAGGTTTGAGATTTGTTGCAGAAAGAAGAAACCCAGTTGAAAAAAGCGAGGTACCAGCGCGGGTAATGCGGAGACCGAACTCGAGGATGATTCTGCAAAGATCACAGCCGAGACCAGCCTTGTCGGGGCAATTGACGGTGACGATGCAGGGCTCACTGAGGTCCTTCCCTTGCTGGATCACAACGACGTCGTCCCATGGTATCCCCATGACTGTGAAGTGGTGGGTTTAGGGGACGACGGCCACCGTGAAAAGCATTGCTGGAGCCCAAAATGGTGGCTGAGGAACAAACGGAACTGTGAATGAAACTAGTGGATCGTGGAAGACTGAATTGCACTAAGATAACGTGAGTAATGTATATATGTGCTTCTAAGGAAGCGGTGAATCTTATTTTTTGCAATTTTCAGAATTATTTCAAATATGAAAAATGGATAACTTTAATTCCTTATTAAATCATCTTAATTTTTTTTTTACTTATTTCCTCAAGCTTCAAATATGAAAAGAACTAAAAAAAATTAAATTAATTAAAAAATTAATTAATTTCATTTAATTTTAGGAATGACATTTATAAAATATTCTTTCTATTATAAGAAAGAGTAATTGAAACTACAATATTAAAATACATTAGATAAACTTCGTTTATGTTTCAGTCAACATTTTCAAAATTACTTTAGGAAAGAGTTAAATTATTAGTATCATAAAAACTATTATAAAAATATCCATGAAATTAAATAAATTATATGATAGTAACTTTTATTTCAAAAATCAATTTTTTTATAATGTTGATAGACTTGTATATTTCATTTATAGACTTCAAAGTAAAACAAGATATAACAAATAATATTTATTATATTAAAAAAATTGTTTTACTCAAAAAATATGCTTCATTCTTCTAGTCTGTGATGTTATGATTAACGTTCATCCAAAAAATTTGGCAACTATAGAAGTCAAACAAAATTATTATAACGCGTATCATAGATCAATACATTTACGTTTTGGTACCATGGATAAAAATAATATAAATAAATTAAAATTTAAAAACTTCTAATTCAACTATTTACATATTAAACTAACTATTATTCAAGTATTCGATGTACTTGATTAGAGATTTTATTATTTTTTATTTACTTGAACATGTTAAATCTGTTCTCTGACATTAATTTTTATATTCAACATATTTTTTATTTGACATATCCCCAACGTTTTAATTGTGGTAGATGTACACTATGGCTCTAAATTAATAGCAGGAATTATTATTCTAAATTATCTTAATCTCATTAAAAAACAAATAAGCAATAATGCAGCTTAAAATATGTATTGAGAGTGGAATTTATGTTATTAACTGAGTTGTTAAATTTAGTCAATTTCGATATTGATTGGTATTTAATTATAGTGTAAAACTTTACATTATTAACAAATTAAAAGTATTTTGTACAATGTGTCGTGTATTTATCATAGATATTAACAAATTTGATTTTTTATATAGTTTTAAATATATTGTAATTTGAGTATTTAAAGTTAATTTTTATCAAATTCGATATTCAATTTTTTTATATTTATCAATTGAGTTTTGAGCTTTACTGTTTAACTTTTCTTTTATTTATTAGATCAAGTAAATATTTCATTCGTCTTATTCTTCTTCTGTTTCTATGTATTCATGAAAGGAAACACAGCAATAATAGATCAATGTCAATTAAAAAAAGTTAGACTCGCTAAATATAAGGTTCTTATTAATTTAATTTCTTATATTTTCGCTAAATATGAAGTAAAATTTTACATATACTCTTTTAACCATTCATTTCTTTTTTCTTAACAAATATAAAAAATTATATTTTTTAATAACTATATCATCCTTGAAAATGGGTTATTTTCTCGAAATTCATTTTACTTTTTTCTTTGTGAAATCATAACAAAAAAAAATTAAACATGGGGTTGTTATAATTAAAAATTAAAAAATAAAAATTATACATTTACATGCAATAATTATAATAAGTGAATAATGAATAATGTTTGTTTTTTGCTTTGTTGTTTGTTATTGATGGAGGGTGGAGATTGAGATATTAAGTGGGCCATGGGAGAGATTCCTGGTGTGTCATATCCACGTCAACACTCACTAGACCGTGTTTGGCCACATCTTCATTTTCATTTCTTCCTGCCTTTTTATTTTAAACGGCCCACTTCTTCCCATGCGTCCAACTCAAGTATTATAATATAATTATATATTATTAATATAAATAAATTATAAGTGCAAACCTTCTTAAAATTCAATCATTTATGATTATAGTTTATACCATTGAAATATTTTTTTTTTTAAATAACAATGTTGTAAGTAATTAATGTTTCGAGATTTCCGATTTACTTAACTTGTAGTACATTAGATGCATTGAATGCCAATTAATTGAAAAAATGTCGGTCGAGTTAAATTTCTTAATAAAAAAAATACATATAATCACTCTATGGTTACCAATTATAACATTAATACAAATAATATTCTTAATCTTATCATGATTTTCTAGCATTAAACGCACCAAATTACAATTATATGACATATATAAAATAGTTGCAAAAGCCAAACTGGCCCGAACTTAATCATTCAGAATCTTGCAAATTAGAAAAGATGAGATCCAATGGATAATCAAATTAATCTGCACCAAATCACGAAGCCATTTAGAAATTTGGTTGTCAAGCATGTATTGTTCATCTAATGACAACAGACAAAACTAAAAAACACGATGAGATAAAATTAATTTAAAAATATAAATAAATATAAATTTAATATTATAAATTAGTTTTATAAAATTAAGTTAGATTAAAAGTCAATTTTTAATATAATACAGAGATATAAACTTCAGATAATAATAATGTTTTAAAAATCTTAGATAAAATAATTTATAGTATATAAATTAATACAGATTTTATTTTATAAACTAATTTTATAAAATTAAATTAGACTAAAAATCTACTTATTAAGACAATAACAAAAAAAAATCACATTGACCCTGTTTCTTTTAAATTTTCATAAGTGGAAAGCTTTACATGAATTAATCTCCATTATTATTAATTTTGACGGTGAAATCCACATTAATTTAGCTAAATTTATAATAGTAACAACAAAAACAATAAATAAAAAACATATTTTAAAGTTAACTATGTATTAAAGTACATGAAGCTACTTTTAAAAAAAGGAAAACGTTATTTTAACAATGTAATTTGACAACTCTTTTGATAACGCCACGTAGCGTTGTGTCATTCGTCGTGTGAAATTAATTTTAAAAAATATTTATACAGTAAAAACAAGAAATTGAGTTTAAAATAATAAGATTAAACGAGTTAGGTCTTGAAAATAATAAGATTAAAGTTTCTTAAGTTACATGAATTACCAATTGAATCACAAGCTAGCTAGTTTATTATAAATGAGAAACAATAATATAAATCGTTTTAAAAGAAAATAACATAACGTTTCAAAATATGTTGAAAAAAATCAAACATCATTTATCTACACAAAGTACTACATAATCTTCTTAGAAGATGCTAAGGTTCTTTTTAGCCAATCAATTTATGAAATAATACTTATAAAGTTTGAATTTTATGATTGTTAAACCTCTTTTTGGCACACATATTTTTAATTTTAGAGCCATGTCAACGTAATAGAGTTTCAAAAATTTAAGCCATCTGTTCCTTTAAACGCAAGTCTCTATTTTGTCTGCATGTAATCAAAGATTGTGTTGATCTTCCAGCTAAAAATATCAGAGAATTTTGGAACCATGTAGTAGAGTTTTGGTTTATTGCAATTAATTATGTGATTTGACAGTGATCCATTGTTACTTTTGCATAAGTAATATTACAACAACTAATCACTGATTAAAACCATATTATTTAGCAGCCATACTTTTCCAACAGGTGCCAAAAAAATAAATAAACAAATGAGTGGTGCATGTATTCATCATCATCATAGACAAAGAATCATTTTAAATAACATGTTTAAATCATTTTAAAAGACAAAGTTAAAGTAATTTAATTTCTTTTTCATAGATTTGTAGGTTTTATTCAAAAATAAAATCAAACCAGACCAATATTGCAAAATGAATTTCCATTTTCTTTTGTAGCATGAAAACAACAGTTAGTTAATTGTTTGTGGCTTTGTTTAATTCATAAAAGTATGCTACAAACTCAAATGATTGAAAAGATAGCTTTGTATATATTTAATGTATTACCAAGCTCATACAATCATTAGTTTACTTAATTATTATTATGATAATAATAATAATAAATAATAATAATAATACAACACCAAGTTGGTGTATTAGGACAACAATTTGATTGCAAAAAGACACATAGTTGAAAATGATAACTTGTCTTCCTGAAAATGAAACATTTACCTTTTACCTATTGCATTTTAGATAACCATACAAATGACTCAGACGACACCGTTCAGCGAGTCTATTCTAAGGAAAATTCCATTTTTATTTTTAAGGAAATATAATCATATAGTTCAAAAAAATATTTTTAGATACCAATAATTTTCCACAGCAAAAAAAAATTAGTTTAAATCTATTGTCTTCTAGCTACACAAATATATTGATTTCAGCAAAAGAAAATTAGATATTTAATTATAATTTGATAGCAATAAAGAAATTAATTATAACAGATTGAATATAAATTACTAAAATTTAGACACATTAAACATTTAAAAAAATATATTATATAAAAAAAATGGATAAAAATAAAGATAAAATTATTGAAGCCTATTTTGTCACACCCCATTAAATAACCCACTTTAGTGGAGTACACATGTCGCATCCCTCTAGTCTCCCCATGTAAGTAGGAGACAAGCCTTGCAGTTCATTAAATTCCCTCCATTGGAAACCGTGCGGCAGCAGGGAAGGAGGGCTTTTGCAATAAATGGAATCCAAGTTGGCAGTGCATTGAGTCCAGAACTTAGTTAGTGGAAAACATGTGACTACAGCTAAGTGGACCATTCGGCTTTGTGAGAGGCAGTATTTAAAGAAGGATTTTAGAAGCTGGGGCCATTTTCTTCTGCATGCAAACTCTTCATCTTCCACCCCAGAAAACCCATCATTTTCTCCTCCTTCTCTCTAAAAACCCTACACATTCTCTCTAAGATTCCGACCACTTCCTCCCCTCCGATCATCAACCTTCTTTCAGATTAAACACTCCCGGTGACAAAAGCTTTCATTTGCACCGATCAGAATCTTTGTTGGACGACTTTGGATTTTGGAAGGAAACCATAGAAGTAATGCTTAGAAGCTTAGCTTGGATCATAAGGTAAGGGAAGCTTATAAATTTAATTATGATTATTGTGTATGCATGATTTGGTGAGTTTATGTTGCTGAATGTATGATATTGTTGTTGAGAAATGCATGATTGATTTTGGTATGAAATATGTCATAAAGTTATAAAACTTAGTAAAATATAAATCTGTAATCGAAGGGTCATTAGGACCGTTCGGTTTTCCCTGAAAACGATCGGTCTTGTACTATTGTATCGAAACTTAAATGTCTTGCTTATTCAGTCATAATGATCTATCCATTACAGAACGCTCGGTCTTATACTGAGTGTTCGGCTTTAACGTATTCGGTCATAGACTGATTACCTAGTCTCATGTTAACTATGTTTATTATAGTAGCGTTCGTTCACACATTGGACGTTCGTTCACACATTGGGCGTTTTATATTGATGATGTTTATTGAAAGTACTCGGTCATAAATCGAGTGCTCGACCTGAGAAGTACTCGGTCATAAACTGAGTACTCGGTTTCATATTAATTGCCTTTATTATACGGAACGTCCGTTCTGGAATTACTTGGTCATAGACTAAGTGTTTAGCCTCATATCAACCACTCGGAACGTTCGGTCTTCCACTGAACGTTCGACTTGTAAGGAAGATTTCTTATTTGATAAATATTAGGTCTTATACCCGTACTTGAATTCTTAAAACGTCCGGTTTATAATATCATTTATCTAAAAAGTGTTCGGTCTTACACTGACACTTGATTCCTCACAGAGTGTCCGGTCTTGTACTGACACTCGTTGTATTGAAGAGAACTCTTTTATTGTTAAACGTCCGGTTTTCAATGATTAAATCCTATTTGTTTCCATTGTGGAGTTTTATGGATTTTCCGTCCGGTTCCCATCAGCTAGTCTGACTTAGCTTTTCATTGTTGAGTTGCTCATTAATCCTTTCTTCTCTACCAGACCATTCGGTCACTCGTTAGAACTTCTTGTTTATTTCAGTTCTTATTCTGTCTCTGACCGTCCGATAACTTGTTGAATTACTTTGATACTCGGTTTCCTCATCATTGTTGGATCATTTTGTATCCGTGTCGTCTATAATAAAAGATGTAAAGGATGACTGAGTTTATTTTGATTTAAGAGTATTCCAGGGAGGAATAGCTCATGAGTGGAATTGTATTGGTAAAGTATGACCGTGGCTAAGGCTCAGGTTCTGCTCTATCCTGATATTCCGTGATTACGCCTTCTCAAGTAGAGGAGGGTTATTCATGCGTGGGAATGGCAGGAGGTCCGTGGTCATAAGACCAGATGATCGTTGTAGGACTAACCTCGGGTGGCGGTCTGTTGAGTGTACCCAGCCAAATCCACCCGGGTGCAGAGAGCGACGAGCATACATGGTTCATACAATATGTTTGATTGGTTGGTAGAGTAAGAATATGACCAGCTTTGTATTGGTGTTCATCCTGATATTCTAATGCTCACTGGCGCTGGTGACCATGTGGTGAGAATGGCAGGAGGCTCTAGCCTGGGCGGTGTGTACAACCTTGACCTAAGGTGTTTTAACGGGCTAACCTCGTGTGGCAGGCTCAAGGGTTTTCCATGCCGCAGTAACTCTGATGGTTGAATTCCAGGTTACCACCCACGGGTGCAAGGACGACCATAGCTACATATTCTTACAGTCCAGACAGAGTCATAGTGGTCGGTCATAATGATTTATACGTTCGGTTTATTGTATGAGATGATTTGAATGATGTATACGTTCGGTTTGATTGTTATTCTTATATGATGATTACATGATTGAGATATTATGGTGATTATATTACTTTGATGATAAAATTGTATGTGAGTCGGATTAATTAAATTGCATAAGCTTACCCCTATATTTCCTGTCTTGTCCATGTGTCGTTCGGTCTTAGCCGTTCGGTTGTTCTCTTCACTGCAATGATCATCCAATGGATGTGAGCAGAAGGTGATCTTGAAGAAGTCTTGGAAGAAGTCTCACCAGCCGTTCGGCCTGAAGGCAGTGTAGGACCGTCTGGTCGGTATTAATACCTCTTTTGTATTTTCGTTCGGTCTTGAGCTATTATCATGACCGTTCGGTCTTAGCTTGTAGAATTGTATCAGACTCTTGATTGTACGGTTTTAATTCTATATGAAATTTCATATTCCTTCCTTCTTACTTGCTTATTCATCACTGTTCTCTCTTATTATTTATGTTAACTCCTACAATAAATTATATCTTTTGTTATATATTTATTGGGATGTTACATATTTTCTATCAACAATTTTTTTATCGTATTTAAGGAATTACAATTTGGTTTAAGTTTTAGCAAATATAATATTTTTAAATAAATTTTATGTTTTATTTAAGTGAGT
Organism: Vigna mungo; assembly: GCA_036885675.1. Classification (NCBI taxonomy): domain Eukaryota; kingdom Viridiplantae; phylum Streptophyta; class Magnoliopsida; order Fabales; family Fabaceae; genus Vigna; species Vigna mungo. The sequence goes on from CP144695.1 coordinate 12,486,668, forward strand.
GTTACGCTTATTAAAAATACATGTGAAAAAAATGTCATTTTCTAAGTACATAAGTTTGTAAGTTTATATTAAAAAAAAAATCTCATTTTATTAAAAGGTAGTATGAAATTTAAAATTAGAAAAAAAAAATCTAAACATGTGGCATAATTTTAGAAGTGGTTACGGCCCAACTTGTTGCTTTCTTCACAAGAAAAAATATATGGGCCTGCAAAACGTAATAATTGGGCTTATTCGGAACATTTTTGTATGGATTTGTACATTTTGGTATTTCTTCCTGCACCATCATGGCTTATTCGGAACATTTTTTGTATGGATTTGTATACTTAAAGTCAAGGTATTTATTTCTTACTATAATTATTTATTTTCACTTGATAGAATATAAATAAAAGGGAAATATAATTGGTTTAGGTTTTAATAATTCTAAATATATTTTCTATATCAAGATTTGGTCAATTAATTTTTTTATACAATTTTAGTCTTTTGTTTTATTTTTTCTTTCCACTTTTACTTTATTGTTCGTTTAATTATTTATAATTATTTATAATTATTTTATGACAAAAAAGAACAAAAAAATATAAAAAAGTTTCTTATCAAAACTAATTACTAGTAACAAAAATAAACTTAATTAATCCATATAATAACCATCTATTAATAATAATAAAAATTTATTATTATCTTATATTTAATCTCAAAATAAATTTAAATTATTGTTATTTTATTTAATTTCCCTCTAATATCAATAACTAAATTTACGAATAAAAAACCAGAAACGTTATTGAATTTTGTTATTATTGATTTATTATGTTGACTATTATTATTTTCTGGCAAATTTTCTATAATGATATATCAACTAAAGTTACTACTCTATTGTGAATATGTTTTTTAAATTCTATATAAGTTAATTGATATATATTTACTTTGCATAGTACAATTACTTTTTTTTTTAATTTTCCGTGTTAAATAATTCACCAACTAAAATTGTCTCTTAAAGTTTAATAATTAAAAAAAAATATATGGCTAAGAATATATATAATTGGGTTTGAAAAAAATACTTAATTGTTTGTTCAAGTATTAACTTAAAATAATATTTTTTTTTTCATTTTTTTCTTCATTTCTTCCTGTACGTTGAGACATCGTGTCTTCAATTTATATATATTTGCTAAAAATATTTTTGATATTAAAATAAATTTATATTCAATAAATTAATAATTAATGTTATAATATATGTCCTAAAAATTTTAATATTTTTTTAAAATTAATATGTACCTATATATATATATATATATATTTAAATAATACAATCTACTTTTATTTCCTTTAAATTCCATACATTGAAAGAGTCATTGCGTGTCCAAGCTGGCAGTTTGAGAGAAGGCTCTGGAACCAACCAGAAGTTGAAAGAGGCAGTATCATCGTGTTCCCATGTAAGCAAGAGAAGATTCTAGAATTATAAATTTCAAAAATGATAAATCTCACACTTATATAAGCTCCTTCTTCTTTCTACCCTAACAATTCTTTGGAGTCTTTTCTATTCTTCTCTTTTTCTTTCACATATTCGGCGCTTTCCAAGCTCAAGCTTCTTCTCTATATTTTCTGTTATCTCGTTCGTGGATCTAGCAATGGCCGGAAAAGGAGATGGACCTGCCATCGGAATCGATCTTGGCACCACCTACTCCTGTGTTGGAGTGTGGCAGCATGACCGTGTAGAAATCATCGCCAATGACCAGGGTAACAGGACGACGCCTTCTTACGTCGCTTTCACCGATTCCGAACGGTTGATTGGTGACGCTGCCAAGAATCAGGTCGCCATGAACCCTATCAACACCGTTTTCGGTAAGATCAGCATCTGAATCATCGCTTTGTTACTATCTATTCAACGCTTATATCTCTATTCGATAGTAACGTGTCTACAGTGTTCCTATATTTCTGGATCTGTTATTTGCAACTCTGATTGCTTTCATTTTGTCACGTTATTGTTATTTATATTATTGACTCAGTTGTAGTTTTTATTGTTATCATATATGTTATATGAGTAAAATGATAAATATAGAAATACTGACATAGTTTGAACTGAGTTACTGCATTATTGGTTTTTCACTTGAGTCGCTTTGCTCGAACAAATACTTGTATTGTAATTGGAATATGATTTCTATTTTATTTTATTTTAATAATACACAGCATTTACACTAGTTATTTGTTGAAATTTAGCTTTTAATTGACTAATATTATGCGCATGTTTAATGCTAGGAGAGTTGTAATATTATTGATTATTTGAGGTTTGTTTGTTGATATATTATTGATTATTTGTTGTGAAATTTCAGATGCCAAGCGTTTAATTGGAAGGAGATTTTCTGATACAACCGTCCAGAGTGACGTGAAGTTGTGGCCATTCAAAGTTGTTGCGGGTCCTGCTGACAAACCTATGATTGTTGTAAACTACAAGGGCGAGGAGAAACAGTTTGCTGCTGAGGAGATTTCCTCTATGGTCCTCATGAAGATGCGTGAGATTGCCGAGGCTTATCTCGGATCAGCTGTAAAGAATGCTGTGGTCACAGTTCCTGCATACTTCAATGATTCCCAGCGTCAGGCTACAAAGGATGCTGGAGTCATTGCTGGCCTTAATGTCATGCGTATCATCAATGAACCCACCGCGGCTGCCATTGCTTATGGTCTTGACAAGAAGGCCTCTAGTGTGGGTGAGAAAAACGTGTTGATCTTTGATTTGGGTGGTGGTACTTTTGATGTCTCTCTTCTTACTATCGAGGAGGGCATTTTTGAAGTTAAGGCCACTGCTGGAGATACTCATCTTGGAGGTGAAGATTTTGACAACAGAATGGTTAACCATTTTGTTCAGGAGTTTAAGAGGAAACACAAGAAGGACATTAGTGGGAACCCAAGGGCGCTTAGGCGATTGAGGACTGCCTGTGAGAGGGCGAAGAGGACTCTCTCGTCTACTGCACAGACCACAATTGAGATTGATTCTCTTTACGAAGGTGTTGACTTCTACACAACTATCACCCGTGCTAGGTTTGAGGAGCTTAACATGGATCTGTTCAGAAAGTGTATGGAACCTGTTGAAAAGTGTCTGAGGGATGCGAAGATGGACAAGAGCTCCGTCGACGATGTTGTCCTAGTTGGTGGATCCACTAGAATTCCCAAAGTGCAGCAGCTGTTGCAAGATTTCTTTAATGGCAAGGAACTTTGCAAGAGTATCAATCCAGACGAGGCTGTTGCCTATGGAGCTGCTGTTCAGGCAGCAATATTGAGTGGTGAGGGTAACGAGAAAGTGCAGGACCTGTTGCTGTTGGACGTTACACCCCTTTCTCTTGGTTTGGAAACTGCCGGTGGTGTCATGACTGTTCTCATTCCAAGGAACACCACCATTCCAACCAAGAAGGAGCAAGTGTTCTCTACTTACTCCGACAACCAACCCGGTGTCTTGATTCAGGTATTCGAGGGAGAGAGAGCCAGAACCAGGGACAACAACTTGTTGGGTAAATTTGAGCTTTCTGGCATTCCCCCAGCACCCAGAGGTGTTCCTCAGATCACCGTTTGCTTTGACATAGATGCCAACGGTATCTTGAATGTCTCAGCAGAGGACAAGACCACCGGGCAGAAAAACAAGATTACTATTACAAACGACAAGGGTAGACTCTCAAAGGAGGATATTGAGAAGATGGTCCAGGAGGCAGAGAAGTACAAGGCAGAGGATGAGGAGCACAAGAAGAAGGTCGATGCAAAGAATGCACTGGAAAATTATGCCTACAACATGAGGAACACTATTAAGGATGAGAAAATTGCTTCCAAGCTTTCTGCCGATGATAAAAAGAAGATTGAAGATGCTATTGAGAGTGCTATTCATTGGTTGGACAGCAACCAACTTGCCGAAGCAGATGAGTTCGAAGACAAGATGAAGGAGCTGGAGAGCATCTGCAACCCAATAATTGCGAAGATGTACCAGGGTGCCGGTGCTCCCGACATTCCTGGAGGCATGGATGAAGATGTTCCTGCATCTGCGTCTGGTGGTGCTGGTCCCAAGATCGAAGAAGTTGATTAATCTGTTTGGTTCTTTACATATTCTGGTGGACTTATATATCGGGATCATTTTACTTTTTCTCTTTTTATTTTATTTTATTTTCTTCCTAATTTTGGCCCCACATTTTGGTTTCTCACTGCCTTTTAGTCCGGAATAGTTTATCCGGACTTAATCTGTACTGCAATTGTTAAAAATCTTTTGGTAAAGATAACAGTTTTATTGGCCACATTTCTCTTCCTTTTATATTTTCAAATGTCTATCTCAGGTTATTTTGGAAAAACATCGTAAAAGGATATTCATTATCATTATGCCGTAAAACAAAACTTATCAATTGCTACTAGACATTGTAGCTTTTTTATTTCTATATGAAAGTGCTTATAATTTATTCAACTAGAGGTTTCGATTAACTTGTGCTATTAATGTGGTAGGGGGAAGGTGGAAAATTTCATTTGGCGGTTTATAACAGTGGAGAATTGTTTGTGGTATGAATTGTGGCGCGTAAAAGTGTCGATATATAAAAAATGGCAAGATAGCTTAGATCTATTTTGACAGATTTATAAGTTTGACATCTAATGTTCTATTTATCAATGTTAATTATCGTCCTTGCTCAATTCCTTTTCCTGCTACCAAGTGATCAAAACCTATTGCACTGAAAGGAAGTTGTTTATTAGGAAATTAATTTTAACATGACCCTTGGAGGCCCTTATCTTAGTAGGGTACTTACTAGTTTATATCCACGTCCACCCATGCCGTCCCCAACTTAATTAATGCTAGTTTAATTACAATCTTTATTAATATTGATTTAAGTTATTCTTCTAATTATTTGTTTTCACCGCTATTTCCTTCCGATCCTCCATCTTATTAAATTACCTTTCAAAAATTTTTAATTATAAAATGTTTTTCAGTTCGACGCATACGATTTTTTGTTCTAAACATTGAAAACAAATCAATTAACGTGTATAGTTCTTGAAGTTTGAAGAAATCCATGGAGTCGTCTACGATGAACAAAACTATTTATTGGGCCTGCACTTCGATCAATTTTAAGCATTTTCTTTTGGCACCTCCTTTCAATTTCCTAATAATTTCAGGTGACAGTTGAAATAAATTTTAACATTAATTTAGATTATATATTTTAGAATAATTTCTAAATTATTAAAATACAATTTTAAATGTAAAGATATATTTTAAGTTATATAATCTAAATTATGTTTTTAGATTGCATATTCTAAAAACTTAAAATATAAGTTTTTTTTTTTTTTTTTTTTTTTTTTTTTTTTTTTTTTTTTTACTTTTTCAATACACCATAGAATTGTATAAACAGAAAGAAACTTCTGAGGTGAAAAAAAATAATTGCCTCGATTTCCCGGTACAAATTTCGAGTTTTTATTCATGGACTACACTATTTTAAGTGTATCAAAAAAGATAATTCCAGTTTTAAGCTATTAATATAATAAATACATAATTAAATATTTTATAAGTTAATTTTAACTTATGTTTTGTAAAAGGATAATGATATTTAGACAACATTTTTTTGACAACATTTAAACATTGATTACGTGTCAATCTGTGATTGGTCAAAAATTACTGCACAATCATTTTTATGATTATTATTATTGATTATGCAGTAATTTTTGACCAATCACAGATTGACACGTAATCAATGTTTAAATGTTGTCAAAAAAATGTTGTCTGCAGTAATTTTTGACCAATAACAGATTGATACGTAATCAATGTTTAAATGTTGTCAAAAAAATGTTGTCTAAATATCATTATCCTTTGTAAAAGTTAAACCCCGAGTTTATAGCTGCATCAATTTGCAAAAATAGGGATTGTCGGTGAGTGTTACACTGTGCTGTTTTTAATGTCTTTTTCACAAAAATAAGAAGTTTATAAACAAAACCAAAATGAAATGTTAGTAGTAAGATTCAACATGAAGCAGAAGGCAACTCTTATATAAAATTTTAGATTTCAACTTTTTAGATAATGCAATGAAATTAATTAAGACAACAAATTTTGTCAAAGATAAATCACTCAACAGATTTTAAATTATCGCAGCATTTTTATGGAAAATTTGCCAATAAGAAATACAAACAACAAATTAATTATTGTTATTTTTCTATCTTAGAGAGATTTATAAAAAGTTCTTTTAAGCGAGACTATCGCTATATTTTTTATTTACAAGATTTGAATCCAAAACTTAATTAATTAATATATACAATGGATTACTTTCACTGGGATAGTAGCACTAATCCCATGAATATTATAAAATAAACACCCATTACTCAATATGTTCCTGTGCTGATACCCATTGGATAAGCTAAGTAATTAAGTATACGGCAAATAGTTTGATTAATTAATGAATCACTAATAACAGAAGTAAAATAATCTCAACAACATAAAATCCATAACCGGCTTTGACTGATATCATAGGGTTTTGTTGCCCATCTTCTAATATTAATTGAGGCATTGTACCATGGAATGAAAATGTATGACTCTTGTCCCAAATACTTCACCAAATACTAAAATGGATCTTGACTATGCTAGTTTTTTTTTTTAATTTTTAATATTTGAAAATTTAAGTGTGAATATTGTTGAGATGCAAACAAAGTTTCATCTTAGATAAAAGAAGAAAAAATATGAGTTTATATAAACATGGATACCTTTATTGGTAAGATGTTTTTTGAAGTGATATATTAAAAACAAATATGTGATGACTTGGTCTAAAACGAACAATATCTTACAAAGAATGAAAATTTATGTGTGTCGAACCTCCCTTACAAATAAATTATATTTATTCCTTGAAAATATGTAATATTAAAGAATTATATATTTTTTTTTCAAAATTTTACTCCTTGTTTTTTTTTTTCAAAATCATACTTAGCCTTGAAATCTTAGTTCTTAATAAGCTAATGAATTTAGGTATAAGTTTAAATCCACGTGGATGAAAAAAAAATGCTATAACACATAAAATATCTTTACAAGTTTATTATTTTAAGTTGAAGTGTCATAGATTTTTTTATAAATTAAACTAATCTTTTTATAAATTTATAAATTTCTTGGTATTTTTCTTCCAATGATTTATTTGATCAACAGGCCCTTGATAAATTCTGCCGCCATTTAAGTTGTTGCATTGGAGCATCATGATCTATAAAAAGAATCAAAGAGAAGCAATGTTGCTTGACTTCCAAATAACAATTTCTGTCAAAACAAAAAATCATGGTATAGTGAAAGCATTCAAGAAAAACCATGATTAAGATTTTAGAAACGTAAGCATAATAGGAGGAAACCTTTCAGATGTGGAATCATTGTCCCTCCTATTTGTCAGTGAGTGCATAACATAACACCAAGTAGTACCAACTAGAGTCATGGGAGAAATGAAATCTTCACTTGTTTGAAGGATCTTATATTACAAGTTACAATGGATGTGCAATGACATACTGACATGTCACTTTCATGTTTTTTTTTTTTTAATTTTTTTTTTTTAATTTTCTGATCCCATGTGAGTCTCTCTCGAAGGACGAGACCCTCCAACCATAAGCCAGACAGGTACATGCTCACTCTCTGTAGTTATTTTCTGGCTGCTGGTTTTGGTGCATCCTCATAGTGGTTTATGGTGTAGGGGATCTTTTCCTTTCCATTATTCTGTTTTCATCTGTTTAAAAGTGTTGCATTATCACATTCTTTGAGGCTAATGATGAGACTAATCCATATCAGTGTGTTTAATCCCAAATGGGGTTAGGTTAAAGCTAAGGGCCCATGGGCTTATTATGCTTATGATTTGCATGTGTTGCTTTCAAGAGAAAAGGGAGCTTTTTGGTTGGTTGGCTCTTTTAGCAGATTGCTGTTCTGAGAGGCTTTGCAGTTTGCAACCAAGGTTTGTCATTATGCCATGCTTTATTGGTGGGAGGGGATGTTGTCATTTGTAGTTACAGTATTACATTCATACATTAATCTTTTTTACTGAAAAGATTATCCACAATTTCAGTGCTTGAATTCGGAATCTGAGGATAAAGTATCGAGAGACTTTCAGTTAATTGCTCATAAACATGTGTCTTCTCTTTGTTGAAACTGGGTTTTGATTTTGTTTTTTGTAGCCCACTGGTGTGTTTGATGTGATTTTCTGGGTTAGATATATTTTAAGCATCTTTGGTGGTTTTGCAAGTTCAAGTGTTTTCAATGTGATTTGAGGACAAAGATGAAATCCTTGAGTAGTGTAGGTCTTGGTCTCAGTATTATTTTTGGTTGCCTTTTGTTGGCTCTGGTAGCTGAGGTTTACTATCTGCTATGGTGGAAGAAGAGGATAACCAACAGAGAGATTGAGAATGATTATGGCAACCCAGTGAAGGAATTGTTCTACATGTTTTGTTGGAAAAGGCCATCATCATCATCTTCTTTGAGGCAAACGAGTTTCACTCCTCCTGAGCTTTGTTCTTCAATGAGAATTGGTGACACCCTTGTTCATGACCCAGAACAAGTTCATTCTCATAATGGCAAGGACTTCGTTTTCAAACCCTTTGGGGAGGATGGCATCGATGCAGAATACATGAGGCAACAGGATCTTTTAGGTCCTCCAAGATTCTTGTTCACCATAGTAGAAGAATCAAAGGAAGATTTAGAATCTGATGATGGAAAATCCAAGTGTGACAAGAGTGGAAAAGGTTCAAGGGGTAGAAGCTTGGGTGATTTGCTAGTTGTGGAGACACCATACATGACACCTACTACTTCTCCACCTTTTTTCACTCCTCCTTTTGGTACTCCTATCAGTCCCTATAACCAGCGAGGATTCAACCCTCTTTTTGAAACAGTAACTGATGCCGAGTTCAACAAATTAAAGTCCTCACCTCCTCCAAAATTCAAGTTCTTACAGGAAGCAGAAGAGAAGCTTAGAAGAAAACTAGAACAAGATGAAAATAAGGGAAATGGAGATGAGATTGAAGGTTCTTTCATCACAATAGTTGTTGATAAGAAAACAGAAAAAGAGGTTAATCACCACCATCCTCGTCCACCACAGTACCATTCAAGCACTTCACAGGTACTTCCCTTAGCTTCATGACACATTCACCAAACAAGAAGAAAGAAACCAGCTAACACCAAAGTTCTGGCAAGTCAATTATGAGTTTATTTCTTCATTAATCTTTCTAATTACATGTTGAACAATCCCACCTTTTTCCTAATGGGAATTTGTTTCTCCCCTTGAGTTGTATTGGGATGCAGTTATGGTTTAATCTGCTAAGCCAGTTGTGAGATGTACTACTCTCAATGTTTCATAACCATATAGGGGACCATATTTTCAGCGTATAAATGCTTCAAAGGTGGGTCTCATGAAATTGGAAAGTTTATTTTTATTTCATTTTGCTAAACCTTACAAAGCTTTTAGTAGCTAGTGAGAAATGGGGTAGAAAGATCAACAAGAACTTTCAAGAAAGTTGTTGAAAATGTCATGTCATGGTAAATATCTCCAAAAATCTAAAATCTGGTGACATGGTATGATTTGTGTAATCAGTTTCGCAGAAAACATTTGTTTTGTTGTGTAATTAAAATTCCAATGGCATTTTTTTTTTCCATTTTATCATGGTAATTATTTCAATTGTTTTGAGGTATGAGATGGTCCAACCTTTTGCATCCAAGTAGCTGTCTTGTGAGGGTAATTTAAATAATTGTTTAAGGGCCATGCCATATTTTTTTCCTCCTCTCTTTATTAGCCTGCTAGTGAATGAGACATATGTTAAACCAACGTTGTCCCATGTCATGTTTTTCTGCATATTTGTCTGCAACTCAATTTTCCCACTAAACTTTTATAAAATATATGTGCCGTTTGATCAAAATTTGATGAAGATGAAAGAAAGGGCAGTGGTGAGGCAGGGTTAATGTGCACGTTGCTCAGACAATGACCAATTCACCACTGAAGTAAGTGACAAATTTGTAAAAGAGAGACTCAGATTTTGTGGCTTTTGGGTAAACAACAAGAAGGGGTGTAATTGCCCGTGAATATGTGTCGTGGGTCATGACCAAAAGTGCCATCTTTTCTAACCCCACCACCACGTTGAAGAATCATAACAGGTCAGAATAAAGAATATAATATGGCTTTAAGCATACCCTTTTGTGGCATCTTTTGGTGTTGCATATTGAAGGTACACGCATATATTTATCAGCCATTAACCTCCAACTAAAATCCTAATAATATCTAGATTTTTAGATTCATTGATACTATCTATGCTGGCTCTTAGTTTTTCGATCCAACAAGAGATGCTTCTTTGCATCCCTTAAACACATGAATGACAAGTGGAGAATGAATATTGATTTGTGTGGTTGTAAATGAGGAAAATATCTTAATTAATCAGAACTAAGTGGTTCTGTTTGACTTAGATTTAATGATGAATAGTTTGGTTCAGTTTGGGTGGTGTGAGATTGACTAGCTACAGATACTTTTAATTTTTAATTTTTAATTTAATTCAAAAATATGAAAAACAACAACTTTTTCATTAAAATAATCTCAGTTTATCGCAGAAAGTAATAATATATGAACACTACCAGTAATCCAACATTGTTTTCTTTTTGTTGTTGAATGAGACTCTGTTCACTGCCTTTCTCACAAGTCTCATATCAGTTTCTCCCATAGTAAAAAAATGCCTTAAAAGACGCGTTTTTAAAGACTTTTTTCCCCAAACATACAATTCAGACAGCACCCTTTTGTATCATCTTTAAAAAAATAGTTATTCTAGTTATTACTGAAGTGGAAAATAGTTGGAACTTGGAAGCATTGAATAGCAAAAAAAGGAAAACAGTACTTTCATGCTTGGCCAACTTAGTAGAATATACTACTTTTTTTTTTCTCAAGATTCTCCAGCAACAGAGATGTTTTATTCTATAGACAAGTGCAGCTTTAGTTGATGTTTTTATATTGTGATGACAACTTTTAGTTGAAAAATATGTACTTGTATGCATTTATAGCCAAACTTCTAAATTACTTGCACTATGTACCATTGAAGACTAGTGACAAAAATGGCAGATATTCATCAAGAGATCACTCGCTTTATTATCTGAAATAAATGGTTGAATTAATGAGAAACAGATTCTTAATTATAGTGCAAAAGTTGACTGTAGTTATATTAACCTTTGTCTTCATTTTTCTTATTTTAAAACAAATCCGAAACAATATAATTTGCAATCATAAACTTCAGTGAGAAAAATTATCCATACATAGTTATGACTGAACTTCTCTAAACAGTCACAGTCATCAGCATATTATTTGACTCACTGATGTAAAATTACATTTTTATATTTACAAAATTTTATATTTATCAATCATCACGCCGAACTTCAGATTAGCTTATTCAGTAATAACTTCGTCCAAGAGTAAATAAAATAAATAGAAAGCAAGCAGAAAACAGAAATAACGAGAATTAATGCTCACAAATGCAACAGATGAAAGGGAAAATTTGCAGTCCACTTATATTTGAAAAGGAATAGAAAAGAAAGATCCAACAAGGGTGCACTTGTGCTGAGAGCTTGATATGATTCTCAAGAAACGTTAGGTAGAAAAGTGCATCCATTTATAATTCTAAGTTAGAGTCCCATTGCAGCATTTTCAGTAATTCCCAGTTGAGAACAAAGTGATTTCAAGCCAGATTCTTCCAACAGGCTGAAAGCAGTAAATCCATAGAAGGAGTGGTACAGATCTGGATACTCTCCAGGGAATTTGCTGAAACCACCATACTGGTAAAAAACAAAAAATATATAAGCACCAAGATACGAGTTTCTAAACTAGTTTAATTACTGATATCACATAAATAGTTTAACCATTCATATAAGACCTGAAAGTAGAAAAGGAAACAAATAAAACTAGTGATCTTGAGATGAATTTAAAACCCTTATTTCATCAGTTGTTAAGTAAACTTGGCTTTTATTTTCCATGGATGGACTAAAAGTACCAATGCAATTGTTTTCTCTAAAGCACAATCCTTGTCTAACCAAAATAACTCTGTCTGACCATAGTTACAAGCTTGGCAAGGTTACCAGCTTTAGATTCTTATTATTTTTGTGGGCTAGTACCACCAGAAGTACCAAATCCATGTGCAGGACACAATCATAACTTGAAGGATTTAAAATACTAACTTCCTGATTCTTTGTATCTTAAATCCAAACAAAATATGCTACTATTGCCATGGTTAACAATTGGTAGAGGGGAAGGTAATTGAAGAGGTAAAATGATTGCAGAATCATAAGTTTGAGAGTGTAAATAAAATAAGTGAAGGAGATCTTTTTATGAATTCTATTATGCTAGTAGAGGGGGCCAAAGAAAACTCAGTATAAAGAAGATACAACAGTTGCACAAACTAGGAATAAAAAAGACAACAAGATAGTGATATAAATAGAGATTGCACTGATCTTCCCTTGTTCTTTGTTAACACACCAGCCCTCTCCTTTCCCTTCTAAAACTAAATTGACCAACTGCATATTCTTGTTCTTTCAACATCACGGATGTCATACATACTCTTCTACTTCTTTGATAGAAAATATGGCTGACCATCTAATCTAACCCAGAACAAAGGAATTGTCAATTGATACAAATTTTTTTTTCACCTATAATCAAACCACAGAGTGCATAAAATACTATGATGCTTTTGACAATAGTATAATCCTAACATAGAAGTACAAGAAAGACACGATAGGAAAACATAACACAAGAAATGAAAAGGCAGTAACTTTTGTCTTCCTTAATAATTTAACAAAAATCAGGTTAAACTTAAATCACTATCACAATTTCTTTACCTTTCATTTCCTATCATTTTTGTGCTATAAATCTAACATACAACAGAATATTTCCTCCCCCTAAAACCGTACAACACAGTGCATGGAAAACTGACTGTTAGATGTTGTTGTACCTTGTATTGACAAGACAGCAAAAATCCACGTAGAGCCTTATGGTCAACAAAGTTGCTGCCCCCTAGAATCCTTAAAACGGCTCCAATCCTAACAAAAATATATTATGCATGTCAAGGCTTTGAAAACTCACAGACAATGTAATACCAAAGAAATGATAGAGGGTGCATAATTAGCTTACCAAAATGCATAACATGTATCACTAGATTTATTTCGTCTACCCTGGAATCCACCATCAATTCCCTGCCTCTGAAAAGGAAGACAAATTATTGAATCTTGATCCATCATGGATAACCAATTCAAACACTAAAAGTTAACCAAGCTTTAAGTGATCAATAAAGAAAAACAACGAAGTCATTACTTGAACGGAATTTAAGAACAAACAGCTCTTGAAAATGACCTTTGATCCAATGTTTTTGTTCACAAACTAACACGATCTAATCCCCATATATTGAAAAAATTCATATATACAAACCTGCAAGATCCACTCCAGCAGTAATGGCACATCTATTAAAGTTGACGAAACACAACTTGAGAGAATATTATCTTCAATGAGTCCCATTAACCGGAGAGATGCAATAGCACAGTAAGTTCCACCTCCTGTGACACTAAAATAAGTAATGTTGATAAATATCATTTAAGAAATAACAAACAATAAAAAAGGATAAGACCAACTCTCAAGTTACATGCTCAGAACATAAAAACTAGAGCCGTCAAAATGGGTCACAACCCGCGGGTCAACCCGGCCCGTCACGGGTTCGGGCCGGGTTGGGTTGGAAAAATACAACTCACTTATATGCGGGTCAGATTTCAACCCGGCTCATTTAGACCCGGCTCATGCGGGTTGAACCCGTGGTGAGCCGGGTTGGCCCACCAACCCACCTACCTAATTTTATTTTTTTAATTTTATTTATGAAACCCTAAAAAGTAAAATACTCTCTTCACCTCAGTGTGTATACCAAAAAAGTAACATTTGCTCTCACAAAGTGTTTGCTCTCACAAAGTGTTTGCTCTCATTTGACGGTGCTCTCACCCTCACTTAACTGAAATTCTTCAAGGAGCAGGTAAAACACCCTTCATTTTTTCTTCTCTTTTCTCCACATTTTTGTTTTCTCACTTCTCTTTCTTTTCTTTTTTCAAAAACCCTATAATGACAAAAATAGGGGTTTGCGAATTTGTTTTTTGTTCTGGGGGATTTGAAGACATGGAATGATTTTTTCATGTTCTGTCATGCTTCTATCAGATTTTTTTAATTTTATTTAAACAATTTGAATATACATTATTTGAACAAGCTCTTTTTGATATCTTTGAATTTGGAAAATTATGTTACAGATTAAACAATTAATTTTTTGTTGATGTTGTTGAGAACTGGTTCTCTTTTTTTTTACTAATATTTTTTTTATTGATTGTCAGAATTGTTCTAATATTAGGAAAATATTTATTAGTGAATTTGGAGACAACAAGAACAAGGATCAAGGGTTACAACAATTGATGTGATAAACTACATTCAGGTTGGTTTCACATTCCTACTTTTGCATATAATATAGTATTATTGTGCTTTGTGCATGCTTGTGCCGTTGAGATTGAAGATTGTTTTGTAGCAAACAAACAAAGATAATGACAGAAAGTTTGTTTAAATTTAAATTACAGAAAATTTGTATTTTTTTTATTTAAAAAAAATTAAATGGGCTAGTGAGCCAACCCGTTTACCCACCAACCCGTGGTGGGTCGGGCCGGGTTCAAGTTTTTCTGGCTCGCTAATAAATGAGCCGGGTTGGGTTGACTCACTAAGTGACCAACCCGTGGTGGGCCGGACCGGGTCGAGCTGGGTTACCCGTTTTGACAGCTCTAATAAAAACACTACAGGAATGAGCCAGAATCATCAAGGAACATAAAATTTAACTTGAATGGGGCATGAGCAGGATGTTATCATTGTGCCTGTAACATAACTAACTGGCCAATGTGAACCCTGCAAGCCTACAAGTATTAAAATGGTCAACACATGGATGCAGGACAACAACCAAATGGTCGATGACAGGCCTACTCCAAGAGTAAAAAAGAAATGTTGACCACAGCTATTAGAATCATATGATTCATGATTTGAATAGTGCAATTTGATATGGTTCATGTATCATCATGTACAAATTACAAGTCTTGCAGCATATGAATGAATAAGAGCAATTTTTTCCTTATCGCGATTAAGAATTACAAAAGGTTTTATATATTCATTAGTTTTTATATTTTACCTTTTTCTTTTCACCATTTCTTATAGAACAAATCAAAAATTCAAATGAGATTGCCAAATTAAAGGAACTAAATGAGCACTACTAAAGAAACACAGTTGAATTGATAGTTCAGATGTCCTATTTTCAATCTTATGAAATAAGGGAATCACTATCTCATTTTATCCACAACAGTGTATTTGGTTGTACCATTGCTCTGTTTTTCAGTCGTATAAACCAAAGGCTTCACACAAAGTTATTACTCAGGATTTGGTTTTGGTAAGGCTTTTGGACATTCTCCGGTTTAAAATTATTACATTTGGCTACTATATATCAATTATATGATATATTTCAAGCTATTTTCATTAAGATTGGATATGATTTATAATTCACTGCTTCAACTGCAATTCAATAACCTTATTAATAACAGAAACTATGAATACAACTATTAAGGCTAGTTCAGAAGGTAGTCCACGATCAATATTTTAACGAAAGATAATCTCAAACATCAAAACCACTCTGTCCAGCCAACCAAAGGAGAGGAAAGAAAAATAGGCCAAGTGGTAAAGAGTTTACAGTCTTGAAGTTCATAAATAATGTGTAAGATGTCATGAAACAACTTTAAATCTCATGAAAAGTGTCTTCTGAAAAGAAAACATCTACTTGTCAGATAGTAACAGTATTAAACACCAGATTTGAACCTCCTACCAACCAAGACCAATGTAAAACATATACCAAACAAATCTCTCTTGTGATGGACAACAGATAAAAAAAAAAGAAAACTTCAGGGAAAAGATTCCAATACTCGATGCAACTAACAACATTGCAATGCCTTACTCACAACATGGAATTACATCTAAATTGAGATAAATGATTATTTCAACTCACCATGAGATTCCGCACCAGGAACTAATCCAAAGCCACCATCATATGACTAGAAAATAGAAAAGAACAAAAAACCTATCAATTTCATTAATTTAAACACATTTTCAACAAACATGTATGTCCGGAATACAGTACAATCCTGAGATAATTCTCTTATTCCGTCACCAGTTGACACATTAGGTTCACTGTTCACATACCTGGCAGCATAATATGTAATCCTTGGCTTTCTCCTTATCCATGCCACTCCAGTTATTCAGCATGAAACAGACGGCAGCTAATACAGTCAATCAGTTCAAAAAATATGATATATCAATTCCAGAATTACTAATCAATCAAAAAGCTGGCACCGGCATTTCATAACTTTATTCCTCTTACCAGCACAATATACAAACCTAAGATCCGTTTCTCCTCCAGTATGAATGGGAATGAAACTGTAAAATAGATCAGAGAGATAAGGAATAGGAACTAGAAGTAATTCCACTAAAGTATATCATTAGGGGCATAAATCTTGACATTAACCTGTGGAACCATATATAAACAAATTGAAAAACAGCTACAGCTCTGAATTTTACATATTTCAGCATTGCATAGGCTTAAAGGCCATGGGTGCAATCCAAGTTTCAAAAGCATACCTTCCATCAGGTTGCTGAAGGTTCCTCATAGTAGACACAATTGTTTCAGAATCAAGGTTGGATAATTCATAGCCAACGATTTTCAATATGGCAATGGCACAATATGTACTGGCCAAGTGGCTGTTGTTGCGAACCAAAATCTTAAAAAAGAAAGGAAAAATGAAAACACAAAAGAAAAAATGAGGATCCTTCCACAACAACAACAAAAACTTTTGGTACTTCCAAATTTTAAACTTTTTCCATACCCCATTCTTATCTGGAGGAAACTGAGAAGTTTTGGACCCATGAAAGCCATAGAACTGTCCTGCAGCAAAACCCTTCAAATGGGTCAATTAAAAAATCGAACTTTGGAGATCAAATCGAGCCAACAAGGGCAATGGCACACATACCATCATTGAGATCAGCCTTGGCACCAGGATGAGCTTGGAAAGACAAAACCCAACTGACAACAGCATCCTTTGCAACCTTAAATCACTCAAAGACAAGAAAAATAAGAGATTACTTATGAATGAGGAATGTAACAACAATAACAGCATAGAAAAATACAAAACATAGGAATAGGAAGATCGTGTGTACTGAGTGGAGAGAGTTGAGAATGTCAAGGCCAGAGATGACAAAGTAAGCGAGAGTGAGATGATTGGTCTCTTGGCTCTCGTACGGAGATGGGAGCAAATAGTACATCATCTCAAGAAAAGTGGCATGAAGATCTTTCTGCATCATCTCCAACCCACAACACTCTTCTTCTGAGGAATTCATCACTTCTGCTTCTCAAATCACTAGTGTGAAATCAGAAACATATACAATTAAAAAGGAACAATTGCTTAATCAAGGTTTGAGCAATTCGTACAAAAATAAAACAATACAAGAACCCAATGCTTTCTTTGCCTTTAATAAACAAATGTATCCTTTTTTTCATCGTTTTGATGGCAAAGGATATGATGAATCATCGTATATTTTGTTTGTAAACAGTTTTTGGTGAGTACCATAAGAAAAGAATTTAGTCCTATAAATATGAGGAATCTAAGCAAGAAATCCATGGCTTCAAAAGATCTGAGCCAGTGTGATGAAATTCTATCATTTTTGTTTGTGGAAAATAGGGTTATACTTCTCTAGTTCAAAGACTTCAGTTCCCAAACTCCTTATTATCTCAGTTCAATGTTTTATACATTATCATTTTTTCAGTGTTTAACTTTTAAAACCAATTAATTATTTTAATTTTAAAATCATATTTATGATCATAAAATATTCATTTATTTTGTTATTTAATTTACAAATTTTAAAACAAATTAAATAATTATGATGATGATTAAGGTATAATTGAATTAAATATTTTTTTTGTATTTGAAATTTAAAGCATATTGAACTTCGTTATTATTAAAAATTTTAATATATATATTTTTTAAAATTTTAAAAATAATATAATTTTTTTAAAATTGAGATTAAAATATATTAAATTTTGAAATAAAAATAAATTTTAATTTTATATTAGAGTTTAGAAACCAAAATTATATTAAATTAATATATTTCAACCACACTAATTGATTTAAAAGGTAACAACAATAAAAAAGTTTCCCTTTTTTTTTATCATGTTTATAGAAAATTCATTTTACTATAATAAAGGACTTAGGATCATTGGAAATAATATATATAATCTATTTTATATCCATTACGACAAAATTTAAGTAAATTGAGTTAAAGATACTATTTTCGTTTTATACTACTTTTAAAGTATAACAAATTTATTCAATCAAATGATAAATATATGAAAATTAGTGAACTTACGAAAAAGTGACCAAATTACAATCTTATCCTACCTTATATTTAAATTTAACCTAAGACGATTTCATAACTTTTAATGTTAGTAACTTTAACATATTTCATTATGACCAATCAAGTTATTTCCATCAATCTATTAAATTATTAGATTTCCTATTTTAGTTGTCAAATTGTTTTTTAATTATTTTATATTTATTTTAAGTTAATTATACAAACGAATTTCCAAAATCTACAAACAAATTATTATGTGAAATTTATCTGATACAGAATTGTTATTTATTTTATACATAAAGAATTTTGTTTGATATATATGTTGTTGAAACACATGAAGAAATTTGTTTAAGACCCTAATGCATTGGTTGCAGCCTAACGTAAAAGAATAGACTCGTTTGATCGAACAGGTGGTGTGCACACTTCAGACCCATGAAACGCAACAAATCAACGCTCTTCTCATTCGCTGAGAAATGCAAGGTTATTCCTTTCTCTCTTTCTCTTCAAATTTCATACCTTCCTTCTCTGCATCACTTCAACTTACATATGCTACTTTGTAATGCATGCAGAATGTATTGGCATCAAACTGGCAAGGTTCCCTCAATACTATCAAAGCAGATGCCAAAGGAAGGTACCCATTTCCCCCCCTTTTTTCCTTAATCCCTCTCTTCTCTATTCGCAACTCACATATATCAAGCCAAACCTTAACTGCTAGCAGAACTTAACATGCTCCATAAGGTTTTCTTCATTCTGTCACTTGCACGAGACAGAATTTAAGAGGCATGTCGTGTGATGATTCTGTTGCTTTAGTACTTTGCTGAGCGGGTCTTTGCTATTTTTGTATGATTTCAACAGCAAAGGGAGTATCCATACATCTAAGGTTAAGTACATAGTTAGGAGGGGACAGCCATACCTTTGGGTGCCAGAAAACGATATGCATAATGTGGTATGTTTTTTTTTTTTTTATATATATTGTGTTGTTGCCCTGATATGTAGTAGAACTTTTGGAACAAGAAATGCGCAGGAGGCTACCATATTAATGTTATGTGTTAATAAATCATCTGAATACATTGTGTAGTTGCAGGAGTGACTGATTTGATTTTTGTTGCATGCAGAACACAATCATTGATGAGCGTGGTTCATTTGCTGTGACCAGCCCCTTTCCAGGTCCACTGGGCGCCTTATTGAAATCATTGAAAAAGGTTGTGCATGAAATATACATGTTTTCCTTTGGAACCACAATATTATTCTGTATATGAGAAATTCATTATATCCTACCTTGATTTAGAAATCAATAATGAAGGGTTTTTGTCCTAATAGAGTCTGCTTTCAGTTTCTCATATAATTAGAGGAAATAAAGGTATAAGCTAATTGGTTTATTTATTCACGTGCTGCAGTTACCTGCACGGATTGCTTTATCTGGGGATGTTCTTCCTCTTAAAGAAGATAAGGTAATGCCACACCAACATTGTATATACCTGACTATCTTTCAGATTCACTAATACAGTTCAGCAAAACAATGCCAGTCCTTTTTAACTGAAAATCTCTAATCTCTTAGCATAGTAGCTTTTTCAGGGTCTTTAACATGTCCAATTAACTGCTGCTGCTCCAGTAAAGCTTTATTGTTGTGCCAATCTTGAGAAGTTTAATTACTTATTGAAAATTAAAATTAAAATAAAAATAAAAAATTAATGGATTTATCATCACAACTATATATATGTTGCCTCATGATCCATAGACCTTATTTAAAGGTATGATTATTTTCTCAAAGTTTTAAATACTGTTATATGTCAATCATTTTAATTGATAAAGTTGCACACGTTCAAGCATTTTGTTTAGGATCATCTTACCAGATATACGGGAACTTTATTGTGCAAAATTGATCTCCTGGGGGATCAATGTAAGTGTATGCTTCATTGGACAAGATTACATTATGGCTCAGTTACATAATAAGATTCTAGCTTGTCAAATTGAATTTCCAACCTTGTCTATAACTATTAATAAAGATGATACATTTTTATATGTGGTTTTTTCGTGTACATTTTTTTTCTTATGATTTTACCCTTTATATGTCGTAATAATTGTTTTAATAACTGCTGTTTTAATTGTTACCTCTTATACCGAAAAAATATGGACATACAAGCCCAATAGGGCTAGTAATGGATGCTTTCATTCCAAGAGCACGAATGTTCTTGTAATATCTAAAGCTCTGATAAAAGAAATTTTCTAGCATTCTGACGGGTACTAATTGGAAGAGGGGAAGGTTAAATTTACATTTTTCAGGACACTGTTTTCTTTCTGTATCTCTATATTTAAATTTTAATTACCTGAAAATTATTAGTCTTCGGACATTCTCTGCACACAAGCATACAATTATGTGTATCGATGGTACAGGAAAAGATGGTACCATGCCTTACAACCGAGTATGGTAAATATTATGAAAGGTGGCCTATTCATATATTACCAAGGAAAAACGGAATTCTGTATATTGCTCTAGAGTTGTTCTTGACTTACACAAGTTATTGATATTTGCGTAGGCGAAGTCTCTTGCAGAAAAACTTCAAGAAGTCATAGTATCTGAGCAAAAAGCAATCAAAGAGTTCACTTATACTGTTTCTGGAGTACTAAGTTCTAGTGCTAGCAGTACATCTAGAAGTGATAATCTTCAGGATCTATTGGGAGACAATGAAAGATACACTGTTTATAGGTTTAAAACAAGGTAAGAACCTATATGTTTAACTCTTTATCTAAAATCTTCAGTTGATCCCCATATATTCTTATCTTGAATTGTTATTTCACTGGATGAATGAAAAAGCTCATATCTGGTTCTAGCAGCTAGGTTGATTCTGCACCTATCCTGATTCCTGATGGTTGTCGTTATACTAGTTTACCATGCGAAATATCAAATTCTTATAAAACAAAAGTAAAATTACTTAAAGACACACTCTCAAGGTTAAGGGAGCATTAGTACCGTCTCGGTTTAGTTTCCTTCTGTGAAACTCTTGGATTTACAAATTTTAAGTTGATATAGTTTTGGTGAATTGGCAATAGTAGATTACCAGTGCGCAGTGTTCAATGCGTCTCACGGGTTATAAAATTCATTTGTTGTATTATATAATTTACTCATGTAATGATGACTGTGAATGATATTAGAATAACAAAAAAAAAAAATACTGGTAAAGGGTCTAATATGCTGCGTCGCATTGATGATTGATCATGGTCTTGTGGGGTGTGCATCTCCTGGCAGGGCTTTTACTGAAGTCATTTAATTAGAAAGTGCCTTCCTAATTAATATATTTGAGAAAACTATTTTCATCCTGTACCGCAGAGTATGGTCAGGAACTTCACTAAACTACAAAAGAAACTGGAAAATTTTATTTTTGGGAGTTGGGTAACATAGTGGGAGGGAAGAGGGGATTATTATTATTATTTTTTTTAATTAAGAGAATTGTTCATGTTTATAAAAGTAAACAAAAGATTAACACAGTAAATTTATGTAAACTATCATATTGTTTATTTTATTTTAAAATATCAAATTGTAAAATACATATTAGAAGTAAAATTTGCCCTCCGCTCCAAAACCTAACTTCCAAATCTTTTATTTCATCTAACGAAAGAGTTTAATGCTCAGATCCTGCACATTTATTGATGGCAATGGAGGCACTTTCGATGTGGATGTTGAAGATTTGGAAACATCCAAAGCCGATCCATTAGGTAAATACCTGGTTTGAAATGCACAAAAGTAGTATATCTCTTATTTGTTTAACAAAAGATTAACATCTCTTGTATGCTGCACATTTAGCACAATTTTCTGCGAAGATTATTGATGGAATTAATCGAAGTAAGGCGAGACGAACAGCGCTCATGCTTTTTTGTTTTGTTTTCAAGGATGCTAATGCCAAGGTAACATAACGATCTCGATTACTATTTATAATTGTTAGAATAGGTCTTAAATAGACCTTATTGAAAAGTTACTGTGCCTAGGAATCTAGATATGACTTTTTTTTTTTTTTTGTTTCTTACTCTTCCCACTCCTCATTGTATCTTGAGAACAACCACTGTCAATAATGTGAACCTATTTATTTATCCCAAGTATAATATCTCAATTCCGCGGTTTTTCAATTGCTATCTTAAATACAAGTGTGGTTACAAGGTACAGTCGTTTAGATAATGAAGAACTGCAACAAACCATTTTAGAATCAGTAAATAAGTAGGTTACCTAATTATTCAAAATTTTAAACTTTTATATTGAACATCCTTGTGCCGAGTAAAAAAGGAACTTTGTGTTGCATGTTTATCTTTTTTTTACTACTATGGTAGAACTTTTATAGTTTCTCTTGGTTTGCTAGTTTTGTACAGTAAAGAGCTCCAATTATGTTTTCTGTTGAAGGAATAATTTATCGTAACATTAAATTAAAACTGTGAAGACCAAATTATCAACTCATGTCACTCATCTGATGACAAAGTTGATGGTAATTACAGATGTAGTGCCAAATATCTTGCCAGACCATATCCATTCCTTTACTTTTCTGTTCTTGTTATAAGATTTTAAGGACTAACATACGTCACTGATATTGTATTAAGGATGCATATGTAACGTCCATTGATCGCAAGGGTTTAGATGTCCTGGCAAAAGTTACCAGTCCAGCTTTGAAGGATGGCATTGGTGACCACCAGTGGAAAGAATTCAGGTTCTTGTTCAAGAACGAGGCAAAAGATGTTGAAATGTTCTTTAGTCAACTAGTTGAAATGGAAGAGGAGGTCATCAATAAGGTTTCGACCTCTAGTGGGCTAAACTAGAAATGAGAATGGTCAGATCTGCTTTCTTGTATAATTCTTTTGTCAGCTCTATATATGGCAGCCACTTAGCAAGAGACAGCATATCACATGTATCATTAGTTCTTTTAACCTTGTACTCTCTGTATTGTTCTTGATCAACTGGTAGTGTACAAGGCATTCACTTAAGGTATAGTGCAGTCTCAACTATCAAATTTGCCGTAAGGCTCATACAGGTTTTGACTTTTTTACTACTATATTAAAAACTTTTAAGTTGATTTATGTACGAGTACATCTTGATGGATTTTAAAAACTGCGAGATGCAGCTCCTGCTTTGAGAATTTCTAAAGTTACTCATATTATCTTGATGAATCTTTAGAGTTACAGGGTCACTTAATCAACCGATATTTCTTGAGCCAATGTGCCTGTAATTTAGTCTTATAATCAAACAAACTAGAAAAACATACACAACATTAGTGTATTCTCAAATTTATGTTTCTTTCTTTTCTCAATTTGGCTTAATTTTAGTTTGAAATTTAGCCAAGGCTGAAAAATCGAATAATCAATTGAGATAGGAGTTTATAAATTTGCTATAGCTTGTTTTATTAATGTCCTTAGAAAATTTGTTTTAAACCAAAGTCAATTGTGATTATTTCTTAGTTATTTTATCATCAAAGTACACTAATGTTATTTTCCAATTGATATTAAGAAATTCTTTTAGCAATAGAAGTGATTTCTTTGGTTTACTTAAACACAATTTTCTAGCTAACTTCAATTGACATTATTCTTATGATGTTAGTTAAATTTATTTTTCAACAAACATTGATTAGAATTGTTTTTGGTCAACGAGAATTACTTCTTCATTGACATTAATAAAGATTTTCCCAATCAAAATTGATAGACTTATTTTATTATAGATTTATTTTTAGTTGATAATGTGTTTTTATAGACATTAATAGATTTTTACTATCTTCATTGTTATAATTATATTTTTAATATATGATTATTTTTTAATCCACTTCTGTAATTTTTTTTTAATTAATAGCATTCATGTCATTTTTTGTTGTAAATTGATCAGACTTTAACATTGATGGAGAATTTTTTTTACCAACCATAACTATGTTTATTTTGGTGAGTATTAATCGGAAAATAATAATATCAACCAACATTGATTAAAAATATTATTAATTGATATTTTTTAAAGTATGATACTAAATAAAAATAAAAACACAAACACTAATAATACCAGCTGGATACTAACATGTCGCAGAATTGGATGATAAAATTATATTAACCAAAGTACTAATTTAATGCGAGCTAGTTTTCAATTAGCAAACAGATGGTTAATTGAAAACAGCAATAAAATCAATGAAATGAAAATTCTAAAGCAACCTAAACCCAAGCAAACTTAAGAAAGGTTATTTCCTACTAAAACTAAATAGTCCACTTAATCAACCTCCTCAATCTTGGGGCCAGCACCGCTGCCACCAGCAGGTGGAGCACCGTCATCCATATCACCACCTGCACCAGCTCCGCCTTGATACATTTTGGCTATAATTGGATTGCAAATACCCTCCAGCTCCTTCATCTTGTCTTCAAATTCATCAGCCTCTGCAAGCTGATTGCTGTCAAGCCATTGAATGGCCTGCTCAATTGCATTATCAATCTTTGTCTTATCCTCAGAGGATAACTTTGAACTGATCTTATCATCCTTTATTGTGTTTCTCATGTTGTAGGCATAGTTCTCCAAAGCATTCTTCGCCTCAACCTTCTTCTTGTGCTCCTCATCTTCCGACTTGTATTTCTCAGCTTCTTGAACCATCTTCTCGATTTCCTCCTTTGATAACCTTCCTTTGTCATTGGTAATGGTAATCTTGTTCTTCTGCCCAGTTGTTTTATCCTCGGCAGAGACATTCAATATACCATTAGCATCAATATCGAAGCAAACAGTGATCTGAGGAACACCACGGGGAGCTGGAGGAATGCCTGACAGCTCAAACTTTCCTAACAAGTTGTTATCTCTGGTTCTAGTTCTCTCACCCTCATAAACTTGAATTAAGACACCAGGTTGGTTGTCGGAATATGTAGAGAACACCTGTTCCTTCTTAGTAGGAATGGTAGTATTCCTTGGAATCAATACAGTCATAACACCTCCAGCAGTTTCCAAACCCAAAGACAATGGGGTGACATCCAAAAGCAACAAATCTTGAACCTTCTCATTTCCTTCACCACTCAATATAGCTGCCTGGACAGCAGCTCCATAAGCAACTGCTTCATCCGGGTTGATGCTCTTGCACAGATCTTTTCCATTGAAGAAGTCCTGCAAAAGCTGCTGAACTTTAGGAATCCTGGTAGAGCCACCAACAAGGACAACATCATGAACGGTGCTCTTGTCCATCTTTGCATCTCTTAGACACTTCTCCACAGGCTCCATGCACTTCCTGAAGAGGTCCATGTTGAGCTCCTCAAATCTGGCACGAGTGATAGTCGAATAGAAGTCAATGCCCTCAAACAGAGAATCAATCTCGATAGTGGTCTGAGCAGTGGAGGATAGAGTCCTCTTTGCTCTCTCACAAGAAGTTCTTAACCTTCTAAGGGCTCTTGGGTTTCCACTAATATCCTTCTTGTTCTTCCTCTTGAACTCCTGCACAAAGTGGTTCACCATTCTATTATCAAAATCCTCTCCTCCAAGATGAGTGTCTCCAGCTGTGGCCTTGACTTCAAAGATACCCTCCTCAATGGTGAGGAGAGAAACGTCAAAAGTACCACCTCCCAGATCAAAGATCAGGACATTCTTTTCGCCAACACTAGTAGCTTTCTTGTCAAGCCCGTATGCAATAGCTGCAGCAGTTGGCTCATTTATTATTCTCATAACATTGAGGCCAGCAATGACTCCGGCATCTTTGGTGGCTTGACGTTGAGAGTCATTGAAGTAAGCAGGCACGGTGACAACAGCGTTCTTCACATTTGCCCCAAGATAAGCCTCTGCAATCTCCCTCATCTTAGTTAGGACCATAGAGGAGATTTCCTCAGCAGCAAATAGCTTCTCCTCGCTCTTATAGTTTACACCAATCATGGGTTTATCACCAGCACCAGCAATAACCTTGAATGGCCACAACTTCATATCACTCTGCACAGAAGGGTCGCTGATTCTCCTACCAATCAACCTCTTCGCATCTGCCAAATGACAATCCCCACTGGTCAACAATCACAACCAGTGACAAAACTCACAAATCACATCACATCACAACCAAAACTTTCCCACTAAAGGCACATACAATAAGCATTCTTAAACCATAAGTTAAAAACGATTCTTTATTGACATGGATTAGAGCTTCTTTTTAGAAAATTACATTTTGAAAAAAAAAAAAAACTACTTTATGAAACACGACAAGAATAATAAATTATTAAAAACAAATAATATATATTTATAAGAATTTCTAATAGATGGATACTGAATTATTTATATCTGTTTTTTTTAATCTAGTTTATATACAATACAAGAAAAATACTAATCTAGCCCATAAAGCAAAAAACACTTTTTTTTTCTGCCAATTTAAAAAGAAATAGACATTCCCCGTGATCGAATAGAACGAAACATGAATTCGGTACAATGGAAACAAGATAAGAGCTGAGAACAAAATATACAAGGCATGTCAAAACCAGCAGATTTAGGTTAAAGTTTTGAAGAGAAAACGATGAGTTACCGAAGACGGTGTTGATGGGATTCATGGCGACCTGGTTCTTAGCAGCATCACCGATCAACCTCTCAGTGTCGGTGAAGGCGACGTAAGAGGGCGTTGTACGGTTGCCCTGGTCGTTGGCAATGATCTCGACTCGGTCGTGCTGCCACACGCCGACGCAAGAGTAGGTGGTGCCGAGGTCGATTCCGATGGCAGGTCCTTCCCCCTTTCCGGCCATCTGTTAATGTAAACTGAGAAGGTTAAAAATGTGAAGGGTTTGGTGTGAAATGGGGAGATCAGAAGAACGTGAAATGGTTGATTGTTAATTGAGAGAGAGGGTGGTGGGAAGTGAAGGATTTATAGGTTTCAGAGAGTGTCTAGAATCTTCCATTCCTTACGTGGGACCCTCACCTTAACCTAAGTCACTTTTGTGGAACATCCCTTCATAACTTTCTTTGACCAAATCAGGTTAACTATAAATGGTCTCTCTAATTTTTTGTTAATCAATAATAATATAACATAATTGTGTTGAGTATTTGTCACTGTGCACTCATATTTCAATATTTGTTATTTACCCAACACGTAATGTTAGAATATTTTCTATATATTTATAAATCAAGTATGTAATATATATATATATATATATATATATATATATATATATATATATATATATATATATTAATAATATTTTTATAATAAAAGTTAAAAATGTTTTTAGTTTTTAACTTTTTAGTGAAAATGAGAATTGGTTTTTTTTTTTCAAAATTTGAATTAATATGTTCTATTTTTAGAATTGATTGAATTTAATATTTTAACCAAATTTTATTAAGTTTATTTGATTTTTTAAAATATTTGATGATACTGTTTAAGTTGTTTATATTATTTGATATTTTTGCTTTATTATAAAATAAAATTTAGTTAAAATATGTTTAAAATTTCAAGTAACTTAATAAAATTAATCAAAAAACCTAAACATATACATTTTTAAAACTGGGAATTAAATTGAACTACCGTTTTAGAAAAAAGATTATATTCAAATTTTAATTAAAGTTAAAAAAAATTATATTCAATTTTTACTTAAAGTTAAAAGATTAAATATATATTTAACTTTTATAATAGTGATAATTTATAAATTTTTATATTGAAAATGTTTAATATTTGTTACTAATATATCTTATTTGTAAGCTTTTTAATACACATATCATAATTTATTATTTTTAAAATAAACGTATCTATATAATTAATCTTAAGACATAATTTGTTAATATTTTATAAATTTGAAGTTAGCACGCTAAATATAATTTGTACATAATTCGATAAATATGTTGAATAATACAGTTTAATAAGATTTAATATATTTTACTAATTTAACATAATTAGAAGATATTTTGATATATATTTTTTGGTGTAAATATTCAATATTAATGATATATTTAATCAAATATTAATAGTGTTATTGTATCGTAATATTTCTTAATATTATATATTTACAAAATATTTTATAAATCATATAAGATGTAACAATATCATTATTATTTCGTTAATTATCGTGACAACAATCAAGCAAGTATATAATGTAAGATATACTTACAAACGATTATTGAAATGTTTAAGAATTGAATTACAACAATTGATGATGAAGTTAAAATGTTATAAATACGTTTACTAGAGTATATGTGTTGACGAATCGAAGGTGATAAATGACCTATTTTGGACTATAGTTAAATTATTGAATAAATGTTGTTTTGTTGATAGATAGCACATACAAAATCAACTTAAATGTTGTTTTGTTAATAGATAGCACATACAAAATCAACAAATATCGATTGTCATTACTTGAGATAGTTGGAATCATATCAACATAGTAGATTAAAAAAATATAAAGAATAATTAAAATAAAAAATTAAATAAATTAAAAAACTTATACCATACATAATATAATTCAATAAATAAAAATCATCAAAATTAAATTAACATAAAATTAAAAAAAGAAAACAATTAATATAATACACCGAAATCAAGTTAATGTTTTGACCAAATTTCAAAATTTAATAAAATCCATAATAATTTAATTAGATTTTGAAATTGGATAAACTCATATTTCAAAATTTGATAAAATCTAAAATCAGATTTTAAAATTTCAATGAATCCTATTATGTCACATCTGTAACCCTATACCTTACATCCCTAATTTCCATCTTCGTCTGAAAGTTGAGGAAGAAGAAAATATACGAACTGTGGTGGTGCAGGGTCGCAGACGAAGAAGAAGGAGTAAAAATAGGTGGATCGAACAATAATAGGAGAGATTTTATTTTTTATTTTTTATTTTTACCTTTATCATGGAAGTTTAGGTATTTATAAAACTTCGGAAGTGGAGGAAGAAAACTTAATAGTTTTAATGTTGAAAGTTGAAACTACTAACCCAAACATCTCTGGTGGGCCCAAGGCCCTTTCTTCAAGAGGTGAGGCCCTTTTCTAATAAAAGCCCAATTTCTCTCTCTAGTTACCTTCAGACTTTGCACCTTTTGTATTGATCAATTGAAATGTTTCTTATTTCTTACATTAAGTATTTCCTTACAAAAATACTTTTTAATTAGTTCAATGAGTATCTCGTGGTATATATATATTGCCTTTAATTGCTTTAAAAAATATTATTATGTTATAAAAAAAATAACTGATTGCATATCTATCATATTTTATTCTAATACCTAATTTTGAAAATATTTGTATTTTAAAACACATCTAATGCTATAAACTAATTTGATCAATTTTTTAACACGTTCTAGTTAATTGAGTCAAAATCAGTAAAACTGCTTTTTATTTAAAAATATCAATGAAAACCTTTTTTCACGTAAAGATATGAAAGATAAGTTATTTATATGATAATTATACGATATATAGGATACAAATGAGAGAGAAAAAGGTATTATAATAAGGTGTTTTTACTTGTTGGCATAATTTATATAACTGATAATTGATTTTGACAGATGTAGGTTATTTAATTTTTACGTTTTTAATTTAAACTGAACTAATCTAACCATGTTTTGGGTTGGGTCGGATTAATTAAGAACAAATTAAATTAAAAAGGGAAATTAATGTTAAATTGCCTAATTATCAAATTTGTCATAATTTATGAACGGAGAAAGCTCAAATTAGAATTAAATTTGCAAAATAAAAAATCGTATACTACGGTTGGAAAATATATGTCAATAATTACCTCTAATTATATAATTTAAATTTAAAATGATATATTATTCTTGTAAAAAAAATATTATACTAAGTAGACATTTTTATAGAAGAATGGATTTATATTAGCACACATGCTGAATAATTAATATCACTCCCCTTTTTTACATATTATTTAAAAGAATAATCCCTCGTTTAAATATTATTATTATTTTTCAATATCAATTAAAAGCAAACTATCAATGCATTAATTTGGTCTTAGGCTAAACATACATGTAGCCACTTTGCAAAATGACAAATATTTTCCAAAATTGTTAAATCAATCCTTATGCATGCACGTTATACACTAATTCAGAATCTCTCTCTCTCTCTCTCTCTTTCTATATATATATATATATATATATATATATATATATATATATATATATATATATATAAATATTCCCTGAGAATAATCTTAAAATAGTAAGAATCTTGATGGTAACTAACTATGTATAGTTTTGTTGCAGTAGCTAGGTAGCTAAGAAGATGAAGAGGGTTTCTTTCTTTTGTTGCGGAAAAGAAAGAAAAAGAAGGAAAGACGTGTTTGTTTGATGAGAATAAACGTTATGAATAAGGTTGCATGCTCACGTTTCTACACAGTAGAAGACGTTGATATAATTATTCAAAAGTGAGAGGAAGAATCTAATATATATATGATTGAGGTTATGTGGGACAACATGCCTTGGAAGGAAGAAGGAATAGATTGGAATCAAAGAGAGAGAGAGAGAGAGAAAATGATCATGTTGAAGAAGGACGTCACGAAAAGCAAAAGCTGCTAGGGTAACAGAGAGAACATATTCACGCCTAGACATGTGGGCATCATCAGCAACTATCTATGCTATAGTAAAAGCTTGCTTGGGATTCTGAGCCACACCACAAAACCTACCTTTAGTTCTTCTCTTCTGATGCTACTACTATACTAATACTTCTCTTCTGGTGGTGGACCTCAACCTCTTTCTTCGAAGTTTCTTTGCTTTTATCATCAGTCTCTCTGTGTATATATCTGCATCATACCATAGCCCTACACATTTTTTTGATCACTAT
This sequence comes from Vigna mungo, assembly GCA_036885675.1. Taxonomy (NCBI): domain Eukaryota; kingdom Viridiplantae; phylum Streptophyta; class Magnoliopsida; order Fabales; family Fabaceae; genus Vigna; species Vigna mungo. Next base: position 12,517,827 of record CP144695.1, read on the forward strand.
CCCATCACTATACTACGACCAACCGACCAACATAAACCACCCTCCACTGCTTCCTCCAACAAAGAGAGATTCGCTTTTTTGACTATCTTGTGACACCTTTATTCCTTCTAGTAAGCAAGCAATTACCTAGCTTTGAAACTTGCAATAAAGCAAACCATACCCAAACTCCCAGATTCCATCTCTAAAAGCTTCCTTCAATTTATCATCTCACTGACATCATAACCATGATTAGCTTATGACAAATCTGCTTTACCAGATTCATTTCCTTCTGTCTTTATTCTATTCTATTACCTTGTAACAGCAATATTAAGGAATGATGACAGATGAAGAAAATCAAAATTTAAGTATGTTCCTTGCTCTTTGTCTTGTACCTAGTAGTAGTACCTTTTAAAGGTTTGAATTGGAAACCTCGTTCACATTTCATGATTATTTCAAGTTTGTTTTATTCTTTGTCTTGATTAGTTCTTTTGTTTTGAAACTGAAGTTATAGTGCTGAAAGAGTTGCATGGTTTTGAGTGGTGTTTTGGCGTTTCTTTAACTAGAAATGATCAACATGTCCTTCTTTTCCATCGTTAACGCTCTCAGTTCACACATACAAAACAAGGAAGTACGATAGATCCATTTGGTCAATTTCCTTATAATTTGATAATGATAATAATTTTCCACACCATATTAGTACATATTCGTATTGCTACAATTCTACCAAACCAACGTGACTCTTCTCTCACTCCCTCTTGGTCCCAATTTGGATCTATTCAAACTGCTTTTTCTGTGAAAGGTTAAAAACAAGTAATCAAGATGAAAAAGGACTTCTCCAAATATCACACCAATTAATACTTAGATGATTTTAAAAGCAAGTTGAATGTACCAGCAGTAATGGGTCAGATCAAACTAGAGCTTAAACATGACAAAATCAATAATGTTTCATGAAACTGAATCTCATGCACAATTCATTACAGCCTTGCTTAACCCTCCAAAAGTGGGAGTCTCCAGACTTTAAAGTTTGCATTGCTCTTGAAAATCAGGAAAAAGATATAATGGATTCCAACTTGGTATAATGTGTTGGTAAATGTGTCTTCAAAACTCATTTTCTTTCTCTGTATCTCTCAGTATGCATTTCCTTTGACTTTCTAATTGTGGTTATGCATATATATCGATCAGTGTGCTAGAATTTCTTTGACATTGTTATACTCAAACACGACCATTACTTTTGTTTCAAATATTTCGTTGGCAATTCCATTACCCGCACAGTGTTCATACATGCATAAATATTATAGTTTGTTTATGATACCGAGATTAATGAAAACTAAAAGGGGTAAGAAGTCAGACACATTGAATGTTCAAAGTTTCTGAACTTACATTATACCTGGTGCAAATCGTCAAAGAGAAAATATAAAAGTGACATCACCACCATATAAAGAAAGCCTTCTAGACTAGTCCAAATAGCTTCACACAATTAGTAAAATTAACCGCTCGTGTCATCACAAAACATGCATATAAACAAATACACCAATATACCTTCGCTCATCATATTCATACTTGGAGTACAACATAAAATATCAACGACATATCCAACGTTGAAGAAAGGAAATTACTTGAAGAGTTGCGTACCATTTTCTCGTCTTGATGTAACACAAAGTGTTTCTGAACTTCCTGTCTTTCATTCATATATCCTCGTAAGACAGGACTCGTGCATATATAAAGGTAGAATTCCATTCCAAAGTTAGCAAGTGATTCTAACTCTTATACATTCGATCATGCATTACTATGATGATCATAAAAATATCTGTGGCGACTAGGAAACCAAAAGCTGTAGAATTGAAGTGGCTTAATTTTTTTCAAGGATCACAACATGTGGTTATTTGAAGGAGTGAAACAAGGAACTTCACTCCATGCATTGCCACTTCCATTCCAAAGTGCATCATTTCCCATCAAGAGATTTTTTGGCAAATTCAAACCTTGATTTTCTTCCATCTTTATCGTGTTAACCTGAGGCATCAACCCACTCAGACTAGAAATAGAATCTATTTTAGAGCGAATGTTAAACCGGCCACCTTCCTTTGCATAACTTGGCGGTTCAGCATTGTTATTTTCTCCACCACCAAACTGAAACAACCCAATCTGCGGCTCTAGATTAGTGCTCAAAAAAGGGAACTGCTGCTGAACTTGTTGCAGATTGTTCAACCTCCATTGCTCACCGAGGCCATTTGACAACATAGCTCCACCACTGTTACCAAGTGATGAAGCTGAACCAGTACCGATTTGAAACTCAACATCGCTGCTATTTCTACCCACCAAAGGTGTTGTTGTGATCGTCCCAAAATGAGATCCAATGCCCCCAGAAACGTAGTCACTGTTGTAATGATGCAAGGAGGTCAAGAATGGAAATTGAGTTTGTGTCGGAGTTGGCAAGTGAGTCATCATCACATGATCAGTGGTGCAGCCACTGGAAGAAGAATTAGCACTTGCAGAGGTAGAACCTGTTGAGGGTTTCATGGGAGACTTCGATCTACCGCCGCTTCCTTTGCTTCTTTTGTTCCTTCTGCAACCACCTCCAACCGGCACGTTTCTCAGTGCACCTCCTCTGGTCCAGTAGCGACGGCAAGTCTTGCAGAAGTGGCGGGGCTGTGAAAGGCTATAGTTGTTGTAGTAGCAAAACTTGGTGTTGGCAGATTCACATCGCGGACATTTCAGTGCTGCATCAGGTTGGTGTATCTTTGCCATTCTAGCTCTATCAGCCATTGATCCCGGTCTAATTGAGCCCTGGTAGCCACCGCCCCCGCCGCCACCACCACCTCCGATAGCAGCCGTCACCGATGAAGGTGGCGGCTGCAAAGGTGGCGGAATATGCGGATTCTGGGTGGCAATTCCTGCTGGCTGATTAGGCTGCTGCGAATTTTTTTTCACAAGTGAGCGAAAAAAGAAAAACTACATAATTGAGTGTACACATATACAAAGAGTATATTCAGGAAAAAATATACATATATATATAAAAAAAGATTGATAAAGTTGTATATGAGTATAGGAATATTTGATGTTGTGATTAATTGCTTTATTGATGAAGAAGCTTAAGAAAAAGGAAAAGAAATTGAAGAGAATGAAAGAATTAATCCTTGCCTGTTGTGACCAGTTGGGTGGATCTAGATAGATTGGAAGGGACGGGAAGACCATAGCTCTTGTTAATTAGAGAGCTTTCTTTCTCTTTTGTAAAAGTTTGATGGGTTCTTTCTTTGGTGGTGTGTGGGTGGAGAATCACATCAACATGAGAGAGTTGCAGAGAAAGAACGGGAAAAAGATAAAGGAGGTTGTGCTGTGTGGGGGTGTTTCTATCTATATATATATATTACTTTTCTTCTTAATTTTTGGTTTGTCTTTCTTTTTGTTCCTATTAAAATTATTGGAGGATTATGGAGGAGCACCGAAGCAGTTTCTTATTCCATAAGCACTTTTTTCTCTTCTGCTTTTACTGTGGCATTAGCGTTAAAGATTTTACTCTCCAATGGCCATGCATGTAGTAAGAGGTAAAAGAAAGAGAAACCCTAGCCCTAGGTTTAGATTAACATAGTATATATATAAAGAAGTTGAAAAACAAATTAGAATATGATAAGTTGGAATTGAAAAGCAAAAAGGTGTTGAGTCATGGACTCATGGTGGGGAGGTCATCGGTGGATGCGTCACAATCGAATGTACCTTTGTTTCCCTTCCGCCAGCTCTTGTTCAGAAAAAAGTGTTCATTATTTTTTTCATTCTTTATCTCATTAAGCTTTTCTTCAGCAACAGCTTTTTCCTTTTTTTTTTCTGTCAAATTATTCATTAATACATGTCTATATCATACAAAAATACACACCTTTTTGCATATTTTCATCATATTTACCATTTCACTCATACCATTAGATCACTTTTTATCAAATTCAAACATTTGATGAAGATGTAAAATGTACTCAAAACTAGCAATTACCAAGTGAAAGCTTGTTCTTTTAAGCAATGAAACTTTGTTTCTAGATTGTTGGATATCAAGTGAAAGTCTTGGAATTTGGAAGTTTATTTATTATATATTACATAGGAGGAAAAAGAGAAAAAGAAATCATATATATATATATATATATATATATATATATTGTTTTTGTTGAAATGGGACGAGGATAACAGTCTCCGCCGAATGATCTCCTTGCTCTTTGTTCCAAGTAATCGATCTGTGTAAGGGGTGACCTGTAGAATATACTCTGATGCTCAAGTCAAAAATTGTCTCTGTAGACTTTTAGTAATTCAATGGTGAGTAAAAGTAAATTTACCTTGACATTAGACCCCTGTTTATAGAGTTTAACGGTCACTAGATGTTTTCTTACATGTCAACCACTCAGTCTTTTCCTTCTAGTTTGTCATCCTCCGATCGGTCAAGTCTAAACCCATAGTAATAAAAATATGCATTAAACTTTTGCACTTTACACTTTTAATGTAGCTAGATGAGATGATTTAAACTAGTTGGGTCTAGAAGAAAGAGAGGCTATGTATATATATGATTGATAAAGGTTCGAGTTGTCATAAAAATATTTATACTTTATTTTCAACGTGATTTTTCTCTGATAATATACATGTGAAAAAAGTTATAATAAAAAAATTAAGGTTTTTAAGTATTTTTCTTTGTTGAAATTTAACACTGTTAGCTCATACGAGTTAATAACTTTTTGTTGTCTCATCGTTTCTCCTTAGAAAAAGATGACTTGACTAACGCGATTTAGTTATTAATTATGAGAAATTAAATCATCGGGAAATAATTATAATTATAATTATTCAGTTATTCATCTAAAATTATTTTTTTTTTTAAAACTCATGATTACATTGAAAGCTATTTTTGTTTGACACCATCCTTAATGATTAATTACATGCTTTGTCAACATACACTCATTAAACTTGGAAGGTACTAAGAGTGAAATTAGACATAATTAAACTGAAAATCATTCTTCAATCACAGCAATAAAATTTAGACATTATTGGAATTTTATTCATATCAATTCAAGTTGCTGGGCCATTAGTTAGTGCAATTGAAATGTTTAACTTAAAGTAATGAGAATGAATTTAGCAAGTTTAATCTGAGATTAATCCCAGTAGAATATATAAATCTATATGGTCAAGTGTATGGGTATTATATAAATTTTTTTTAATAAATTTAAAAATAACCAAAACTAAAATTATAACTTTTAATATTTAAAATAATAGTTATATAAAACTATTTTGATTAATTAATCATGTATATTAAATAACACTCGAATAATTTTGCGGATAAATGTTTAATCTCAGTTTCATTTTTCATTGAGTGAGTTTTATCCTATTTGTTTATCCTGGTACTTACCCTCTTGCAAATATTTGAAAATTTCTTAAACAATATGCAAAAAGGACCCCAAAAATATTAAATTAAAAGGACAAAGATACACTTAAGTATAAAATAAAGCATGTATATTTATTTTAACTAAAAAGCTTTTTGATTATTTTGATTTAATTTTCTTTCATTACTAGTATTTTGTTCTGAATTTCCTAAAACTAATCAAGAGACATCACATCATAGAAATTTGATTGTTAATTTACACTTTCAAGTTTTTTTTAAGGTTTAATAATTCAGATAAGTCCTACATTCTTTTTTTTTTTTTTCTTAATTGAGTTCCTATTTTGAAAAATTAAAACAATTTGGTCCTAAGTTTCATACTAACATAGCTGAAAAAGTATCACATGTCAACTTATGGTGTTTTTGAACTTTTTAAACATTTTTTTAATTTAATTTTATAAAATAAAAAAATTGTCACTTATCAAATTAATATTGTACCACATGACATAATAATGTAACATAACATTGACAGTGTCACATGTCACTGTGGGACCACATGCCATTCTATTTATTTCAATTTAGTCTTTATATTTTTATTTTATCTCAATTTGGTCTCTATATTTTTATTTTGTCTCAATTTAGTTCTACTTATTTTAAAAATTAGACAATTTTATTCTTTTAAACAAAATTTAATTTATATATAAATCTTTACAAATTTTTTTATATAAATTGAAAAAAAATTACCAAAATCAAAGATTATGTGAATTATTAAACCTATTTTTAATTATCATCACAATAATACATAATTTTAAATCCAGTGTCCATTAATTTTGTACTTATTATCATCATCTTTAAAAGAAAATAGTGATTTGTGTTTACCACTGAAGCACTAAATGTACGTTATGGTCGTCTGCCAAACTATGTTGAAATTGAAATGACGGATTTTGAATAGACAGTGATGGAAGGGCTGTGCTCACTTCAGACAAAGACAACGTGCAATATAACATCCTTGTCAACTTTTAAGAATATTAACGTTGCTGGTTAATATAATGTTTAAGATTAATGTACTGTTATTAGATAAGTTTTAACATAAACTTTAGTAATTATATGTTCATTAGACCAGATTCTTGACAATTATTTGGAGATTAGCTGTGAAAGATATCAACTTGACTCACCAGTTAGACTATAATCTTGAGCTAAGTTAACTTAATTATGTTTTTTTTATAATTAATTAGAAAATTTTGAATCCAGACCAATATATATATATATATATATATATATATATATATATATATATGTGTGTGTGTGTGTATATATATGTATGTTAATACTTAATTAATATTAAGAGTTTTAATTTTTTTATATGAAAATATGGTTATTCGTATGTGAGATTATAACTCTCTAACTTACTTATTATAACTTGGCTTAAACTTATTTAGTTAAGT